>APFE031289119.1:21081-85431 GCA_000404065.3 Pinus taeda
TCAGACTCTATTATAAGCTTACCTGCATATTATAAGGGACTTGGTTAGCTTTTTTATAATTTTATAAACAAGTTCCATGTCGTGGAAATGTGAAAAAAAAAGTGATATTGCCACCATGTGGCTCTTGCCATATATGGTTTTATACTTTTTCAAAAAATCTCTAAGAGTTCACAATGCTAAGATTCACTAGGACTTTACAAAGTTTTATTATTTAGTGAAAGACTTGCCAAGATATTACAAGATTTTATAATTGAGTAAAATATTCGCCATGCCTGGTGAGAGATTCGCCAAAAATTATATATACATATTATATTATTGATAAATCGCCTTCCATTTTTCCTATATACCATGGAGATTCGCCCATTTATTATATTTATAAATTTAGGGGGGGTTCTTAAAATTTTCCTTGGTTTCATCCAAAGGACTTGAGTACAACAATCTCCCCCTTTAGCATTGATGGAAACGCAAGTACTCCCCCTGCGATCAGGGCACCTCTTCCTACTGCCTTCTCTCCCCCTTTGACATCAATGGCAAAGGGTAAATCCCCCTGACACACAACCATCCTGTGGACCTGTACACACTTCCACTCCCCCTTTATTTTCTGAATAACGAAAATCTAATGAGAACTTGGGAGAATCCCAAGCTTCTGGCAAACATATTCAAATTATTCACAAGGTAAAGGTTTAGTGAAGATATCAGTGATGTGTTCTTTTGTACCAACATATTCAAGTTTGATATTCTTTTCCACGACTTATTCTTTAACAAAATGATATTTTATCGGAATGTGTTTTATTTTTGAATGCATGACATGATTCTTGGAGATGCTAATGGAACTGGTGTTATCACAAAAGATGGGAATAGGATCATTGAATTGTACTTGAAGATCTTACAAAGTTTGTTTCATCCAAAGGACTTGAGTACAACAAGCTTCTGCTACAATGTATTATGCTTCCACTGTAGATAACGAGATTGAGGCTTGCTTTTTTCTCAACCATGATACGAGACAACCACCTAGATGGAATGTTGCTCCATTAGTACTCTTACGATCATCAATGCTTCCTGCCCAATCTGCATCTATAAAGGCTTGAATAATGAGATTGTTGCCCTTGGGATACCACAAGCCATATTTTGTTGTGCCCTTTAGATATCGAAGAATTCTTTTGACGGTAATAATATGTGATTCTTTTGGTGTTTTTGAGAATCTTGCTACTTTTCCAACTTCTTGCATAACATCTGGTCAGGAGGCTGTTACATATAGAAGACTGCTAATCATAGATCTGTACAACCTCTGATCCACATCCTTAGATGAGTTGTCTATGCTCAATTTGCAACCTATTGCCATCCAAGTAAGGATGGGTTTGCAATCTTCCATTTTGAATTTCTTGAGCATTTCCTTGATGTACATGGCTTGACATATAAATATTCCTTTCTCTTGCTCAGATATTTGAAGCCCTAAGAAGTATGTCAACTCACCAAGTAAAGACATCTCGAACTCACTTTGCATATTTGTAGCAAAGTTCTATTGAAAAATGTGCAACAAGAAATGCTAAATTTAGAAAGTGCTAAAAATAGAACTACTAAAAATAGCAGTTTGGCCAATGAGCATTTTGGCCACCTTGGGTGAGAGGTGAAACTGCTAAAAATAGCATCTTCTAAAAATAGCATTTCTGGGTCCCTTCCTATTTATAGCAATCCTTGGTCTATCTATAGGAAGTAAATTCGAATTTGATCTTACCAGCAGTTTGGAATATTAATTAATTAATTATCCATGAGTTAATTAGTTATGGAAAAGCAAACTGAAGTCTTTGTGAGAACATGCAATTATTTCTCCACTAATTAGGGAATGTGTCCTTGATTTGCTCTACTGATTGAGGAATTAAGGATGAGTTCTATATTGAGAGGATCAGTTGACTTAGTTTAACTTAGTCAAGTTTAGTTAGATTAATTTAACAAGTTGTTAAATTAATGAGATATAGTTTGTTGATGCTTGCATGCATGTGACAACTATTATCTTCAGATAACTGAAGATTCTCTCATGGATAACTGATGCATGGCAGTTCAGACAAAGACCCAATTAAGATCAGATGAGGGACAGTGTACTATCAGATGCTTGGATATTTCTAGTAAGTATTCCTTGCATGAGGAAGGAATCTGTTTTCTTCTATGACTACATAGTTGGACCTGAGGTGACAGCAGGTATGATTAGGCCAACTTACAACCTATATATTGAGGCCTAGGTAGTCCATGATTTTTCATCATTAGAGTATAGAGGAGAAGGATAGCTTTTGAGCTAATTCTTTTTCTGTGTTGTTGAGGATTTCCACTTGATTGATAATACAGTGTTGGGGTTTTAGGCAGGTGCTTTCCTGAGTGATATATTCTATGTTATGTGTGATTGATTCCTTCTTATCAGTTATATGTGTTCATGCTTGATGTTCCTCATGTTCAATTAAGCTTCCACAAAGTTTATGGTAAATGTAGATCTAGTATTATGCTTTAGTACATTGCATATATCAGTTCGATTTGCAGGTGAAATTTCTACATGATATCAGTGAGCTAGCTAATTTGTAGAGAAAATTCTACATGGTATTAGAGCAAAGGTGATCAAAGGAGAGAACAGTATACTGAGAGGAGATTTCAAAGTTTTGAGTTTTGGGCCAAGAGTTTGCAGAGAAGATATGAAAAATTATGTACAAATTTTTTAGAAACAAATAGCAGATTTGGATTCCTTGCAGAAAAAGACCCAAATTCAAAAAAAAAATCGACTGAATCGGAGTTCGAATGAGGGATATATCGCTGATTTAAAATCAACTCTTTTTCTAGAAAATTTTGTGACGGTGGGAAAGTGGAAATAGATTGGTGTGCTAGCCAAGAACCTATATGCACTTGAGGTACAAGATGCATTCAAAGCCTTGAGGAGCAAGGCAAAGGTTAGATACTTGGTGGTTGAGAGGGAGAGTAAATTACCTCTCAACATGCAGAGCCAGAAGAAGTCTCAGAAAATTGTGGAGGAGCCACGATTGGTGCAGCAGCTTCAGGAGGTTGTGGAGTAGCCACAATAGGAGAAGCTGAGAGGAGATCGAGTAGAGACATCTACTCATGCAGAGATCTCCAGTAGGGGTAAACTTGGAGCCAAGTGGGCTGAGGGATCACATGCATCCATACCTCCAGGTAGGAGGTGGGGCGATATGGAGTGATCATCCCAATGAGGAGGGGCAGGATCCTTGAGGTACCCAACCTCTTTGATTCGAATTTGCTATAGGAGCCCCGATGAGGAGAAGCAGGACTGACTGATTGGATAGAGACAGATGTGGATGGAGCGGCAGAGAGAGCTACTATGTAGGAATCCCAAGACAACATAGAGCTAACAGGGTGCAACAATGCGAGAGGCACAAGTGTGTTTCACTAATGCATGACGACACAGAGAGGTGTGAAACGGTGTGAGATGCATGGAGATGTTACAGTAGCACAGAGGTTAGAGAGGGAGCACTTGTAAGCAACAGGTAGAGATTCAACATCAGAGTATGTTTCTAGCCCAACAGAGACGTCAGTTGGGTGTTTTTTTTGTTCCGAGTGTTGTTGGAGAAATCACACTTGGTAGATGTGTTGCATGCAGAACATTCCAGAGTTAAAGGATCGGATTCAAAAGGAAGCCTTTCTTGTTGAGAGGGAGTGTTGAAAAATGTGCAACAAGAAATGCTAAATTTAGAAAGTGTTAAAAATAGAACTGCTAAAAATAAAAATTTGGCCAATGAGCATTTTGGCCACCTTGGGTGAGAGGTGAAACTACTAAAAATAACATCTTCTAAAAATGGCATTTCTGGGTCCCTTCTGATTTATAACAGTCCCTAGTCTAACTATAGGAAGTAAATTCGAATTTCGTCTTACTAGTAGTTTGAAATATTAATTAATTAATTCTCCATGAGTTAATTAGTTATGGAAAAGCAAACTGAAGTAATTGTGAGAACATGCAATTATTTCTCCACTAATTGGGGAATGTTTCTTTGATTTGCTTCACTGATTGAGGAATTAAGGATGAGTTCTATATTGAGAGGATCATTTGACTTAGTTTAACTTAGTCAAGTTTAGTTAGATTAATTTAACAAGTTGTTAAATTAATGAGATATAATTTGTTGATGCTTGCATGCATGTGACAACTTTATCTTTAGATAACTGAAGATTCTCTCATGGATAACTGATGCATGGCATTTCAAACAGAGACCCAATTGAGATCAGATAAGGGACAACGTACTATCAGATGCTTGGATATTTCTAGTAAGTATTCCTTGCATGAGGAAGGAATCTATTTTCTTCTATGACTATGTAGTTGGACCTGAGGTGATAGTAGGTATGATTAGGTCAACTTACAGCCTATATATTGAGGCCTAGGTAATCCATGATTTTTCATCATCAGAGTACAGAGAGAGCATGATAGCTTTTGAGCTGATTCTTTTTGTATGTTGTTGAGGATTTCCACTTGATTGATAATACAGTGTTGGGGTTTTATGTAGGTGCTTTCCCGAGTGATATATTTTGTGTTATGTGTGATTGATTCCTTCTTATCAGTTATATGTGTTCATGCTTGATGTTCCTCATGTTCAATTAAGCTTTCACAAAGTTTATGGTAGATGTAGATCTAGTATTTGGCTTTAGTACATTTCATATATCTGTTTGATCTGTAGGTGAAATTTCTACATGATATTAGTGAGCTAGTTGATTTGTAGAGAAACATTTACATGGTATCAGAGCAAAGGTGATCAAAAGAGAGACCAGTATACTGAGAGGAGATTTCAAAGTTTTGAGTTTTGGGCCAAGAGTTTGCAGAGCAGATCTGAAAATTTATGTACAAAATTTTCAGAAACAAATAGCATATTTCAATTCCTTGCAGAAAAATACCCAAATTCAAAAAAAAATCATTTGAATCAAAGTTCGGGAGGGAGATATCGCTGATTTAAAATCAACTCTTTTTCTAGAAAATTTCGTGACGGCGGGAAGGTGGAAATACATTGGTGTGCTTGCCAAGAACCTATATGCACTTGAGGTACAAGACACATGCAAAGCCTTGAGGAGCAAGGCAAAGGTTAGATACTTGGTGGTTGAGAGGGAGAGTAAATTACCTCTCAACATACAAAGCCAAAAGAAGTCTCAAACAATTGTGGAGGAGCCATGATTGGTGCAGCAACTTAGGAGGTTGTGGAGCAGCCACAACAGGGATTGTCCAACATTGAGTAGATTGTGATTCATGTTTTCAACCAATAGAACATTCTTGGCTAGAGCATCTACTTCTGAGACTAATGGTACCTAATCCTATAACATTTGAAGATCCATCATTTCCAAAGGACATGGTTCCATCCTTCTTCTCTTTCAGAGATACAAATTTCTTTATATCTCAAGTCATATGCATTGAGCAACCACTATCAACATACCACACGTCATTTTTGTTTTAAGCCTTGAGAGAGAGAGCACAATTATCAATGTTCTTCTTCTTCCATGTCCGTTCGTTCTGTGGCTTTGAAGGTTCTTCTGGAGGATTTTCAAGGCTGTAGTCTCTGGCTATGTGTCCAAAGTTTTGACTTTTGTAACATTCAATATTACTTCTTAAATGTTCACATCTATTGATGTTTTGTTGAGCCTTGGGAGGTTCATATTTGACAGATCTCCTGGAATTGTATTGGTTCCTAGGGTATGTGTGACATTCTATAGCTTTATGACCAAATTTTCCACATGAATAACAATAGCCATGAAAAATATGTTGGTACTTGGATGGAAATATTCATCGGGGAATTGTCTTCCAATGTTGTCTTGTGAATCTTGTTCAATGGAGTCTACATGCTTCTCAGATCTCATAGGTTCATTTTATTCTTTTGTAGAAGGTCCTACTTCTTCTTCTTTGTAATGGAGGCTAGTTTTGTCATTGTAAGATCATTGATTGTTGATGAGTTCTTCCAATGCCCTTGAGTTGTTGGCATAGTTTTGGATAGATTTTCCCTTCTTACTTCCTTACACAGTGAGACTGCTTTGACTTCTGATGCTTCCCTTTCTCAGTTGCTTTCTTCCAACTTCTTTTGAAGTGACACTTCAATACATTTGTGTTCTTCAACATCAATTTTGAGACCTTGAACTTGTTCTTCAAGAATATTGTAACGGATCTTCTTAGCCTTGAGCTCTTTTATAAGCTTGATTTCCTCCTTAGCAAATTCTTCTATGGTCAACCCTTCTTATTTGTTGTTTGATACCTCTTATTTATTGTGCTTGGCCATAAACAATACTCTCTCATTGGCTTCTTCTTCATTGTCATTGTCTTCATTGGATGATGAGTTATCTTCTTTAGAGAGATAGTTCCTTTTGAATCCTTTCTTCTTTCCTTGCTTGTTGAATTTCTTAACGCTTTATTTCCTTTTGAGTTTCCATCACTTATGTTCAGACATTTTGCTATGAAATGCCCAACCTCACTATAACCAAAACATATCATTGGAAGTTTACCTTTGAATTTTCCCTTACCAATGTTTAGTTTTCTCATAAAGTAAGCATATTCTCCATCTGAAAAACCTTCTTCATCATCTTCCTTTTCTTCACACTTGCAGCTGTAGGTGTAGGTATTTTCCTTTGAAGGTTGTTTGTTGTTATTAGTTTTCTTAGATGTAGCGAACATAGTTTCTAGATGTGAAGTATCCTCTTCTTCATCAAATCTCATTTCCTATGATATAAGAACTCCATGTAATTCCTCTTTGCTGAGTTTGTCCAGATTTGCATTGTATTCTAAGATGGATACCTTTGGGTGGAATCTTCCTGGTAATGTTCTAAGAATATTTCGTATAATAGTCTTCTCGTCAACATGCTCTCCCAATCCTTCCAGAGTGTTGGTTATTTCATCAACATGTTGGAAGTATGCAACAATGTTTTCATCTTCTTTCATTCTGAGTTGCTCAAATTTTTCTCTGTAGATTTTAAGCTTTGCTTATTTGATATTTGAGTCACCTGCATATATATTCTCAAGCTTGTCCCATACATTTTTGGAAGTTTTACAACCCAACACCTTATTATAAGCAGATTCAATAAGTCCACTGATAATAATATTTTTTGCTTTTGCATCATTTACCAAATTATTCTTACCCTGTTCATTCTTCCTCCATTCTTCCTTTCCATAGTGCATAATTATTTTCATTGAATAGAGGTACACCATTCTTGGTATGGTCCATGATCTCCTTCCTATTGTTAAACTTCTATTGAAGGAACCAAGCTCCGATACCAATTGTTGGAAAATTCTAAGAGGGGTGGTGAATCAGTATTCCTTAGCAATTAGCACTTTTAAATCTTTTCAAAGCATTAGTTAATCTTCGATTATCATTAATGTTTATGCAGTAACAACAATGAATAAAAGAACACAGGAGGCACAAAAAGTTTAGGTGGAAAACCCCCTCCGAGTCAAAAACCACCAAACTCTTTTCTAATAATTCTTTAATCTTCAACTCTGATTGAAATGAAAGCTCCAACTTCCTAGAATCTAGAAAAGTATTCTTCTCTGGCTCCCACTAGATGGACACTCCAATGCCTGAGATTCTTCATTATTCAACTGAATAGATGCCCCAATACCGAATGATCTACAACTCAACCTAGCACCACCCTACCACCCTGAATTTTTCACAAGCTTTAACCTGATCGCGACTTCATGCACTAGCCTAGCACTACCTTATAGGAGAATAAAAGAAGAATGGACTCCCATACCAGGGAAAATGGTCCACTTTACAATGATATAGAAGTATGTAGAAGAAGAAGACACACTTTACCATAACCCCAACTATGACACGACAACCTGATGATGATTTAGACCTCTCGAAACTACCTCTTCAACTCTTGGCATATAGACACTTGTACAACGTTTACAAAGATTCTTTTACAATGACTCTATACAATGATACTTTTACAATGTCTGTATGCAATGCTTCGCACTTGAAGAATTAATGTGGTGAACTTCTTGTTGTTCTTCTGCACCTTGATCGCTGCTCTTTTCATGCTAACCTTTCTCATTCTTCAAAACATTATATTATGCATTGAGTATTCTCTTGATGAATATATAGTACCTACACAAACTATTCAAGGAAATAACCGTGACATGATTATAGAAAAACTTACCTCATCCTACAGAGCATATGTCAGTGCTAAACAAAATCAAAAAATTAGAATACAAAGAACCTAACGCAATTAAGAGATGAACATGCATATATAGAATATACTTACCTGTAGCTTACCTCTACTGCATCATTTTGCTGCACCTTGCTCTTTGCTGCCCTAGAAAGGCTGGTCCTTTGCACCCCTTGACAACACTTGATCTAATTTTTCTTGCCTTCTAGAAGCATGATATTTAACATGTTGTATCTCTGTGATTTCAAATCCCCAGCAGGTGATATTTGGTCTTGTAGAAGCCCTTTGAGCATTATTTCCAATGCCACAGATCTGACTCGATTTGGACTCTTCAAGGGAAAGTTATACCCAATCTCTCACAATGACCTAATTATGGACTAGTTCAGTAGAGTGAACTTGTATGATGTTTCACGTGTCATTGCTTCCTCATTCGGCTTTGAAATTGATATACAGAAAACTCAATTCCGTGCACTATCCACCACGTTTTACAAAATTCCAATCCTCTTCTCAGAGAGAGAGAGAGAGTTATGATGATTTCCCCAAGGTCACTTCTTTGAGATGAAATTTGGCAGCCTACAAAAACCCTAACTTCCACATATCATATATCCGAACCTATAGCAAACCAAGATCTGAAATTTGGTCACATCGTTCATTAGGATTGCAAATCAAATGGGTTTTAATTTCAAAATCTAGGACTTCGCAGAAATGAAATTATCAGAAAAATTCCATGCTCACTACATTTGGAGGATATATGAGATTTCTTTTTATAGAGTTGAGAGGGGCTTCTATAGAGATTGTTGGAGGGATTTTAGGATTTTAAAAAACTATTAATTAATGACTATTCAATGAATAAAACCAATTATGAGTGACATGCCACAGCCCCATAAGGTTTTAGCTCACTAACTGGGGTTACTAACTTCAAACATGAATATCCCTCAAACCGAGAAGAATTACTTGGCGTGCCATATATCAACAGAAACATCTCAACGAGTAGAATCTATATAGAAGATACTTGACTCAAAATAGAGTAATTTTTCAACTCAAAAATCCCTTTCAAGATCAGGGAAGCCCTTGGTGCTACTTGGGTTGACATCAATGATAACCTCAGATCATCTTTATATCAACAGGTATAACATCCAAGGTATGACAAAATAGATGGACCTGTTCCGGTTGAGGCTTTGCTCCATACACTTCAATCCATTTGTCTAAATAGTCACGCAGATCATTTCTCCCATCATATTTTTTTGTTAACCGCATCTTCAGATGACCAAAGCGTACCCTCATCATCCTCCTATATTCACGCCAATCATCAAAACTATCTTTGTGTGTACCCCACCATCTTGTGGATGTAATGCGCAATGCACAATCTAATGCCTGGAAGCGATTCTTCTCTAGAACATCCCTTTCAAATGCATCCAAAAAGTGATCAACATTAGTTAACCCATCATTGTGAGCCATATGTCTTACCTCTGATGATACACAATGCAATGACTTGGTCATCATATTATAGCACAGCGTAAATACTTCATGTAGTCGATTCTGGTAGTGCTCCAATTCTTTGTCTGAATCTGATGTGTAGGAGCTCCTGCGGTCCCATGCAATACATCCATCTGATGCCAGATTCACCTAATCCTGATCTTGCATTATTATCTTGTAAATTTGGTCCAAATCGTCATCACTTTCGTAGGCGCAAACTAGTTCTATATAGCACGGTCCTTCTACAGGATCTAGTGTCACCACTACACAGAGAAATTCGTTTTCAAATATCATCTTTCACTTCTTCAGGTTGATTACCCCATTCATGTCAGTGGCCCAGTTGATCCCAAGGAGTGCGGGGTAGGGATTGCTATCATCCACAATCTCTATTACTTAGAAATCTATTAGTGCAATTGTGCCTTCGATATCAACTATTACCCCCTACAACCTTCCCATTGGGATGATTTTCTGTTGATTCACCATCCTTAACTGAATCAGAGACCACTGTAGCATAGGTCTCCCCATTCTTTCCCATGTTTGTTTTGACAAAACATTCATGTCAGACCCTAGGTCCAAGATAACTTGGTCCATTTTGTATTCTATTATCTATGTGGTGAGTCTCATATCATGTCCATTCCTTGCCTTATGCTTACCAAGATTTCTGACTACACGCAGTTTGTCAGTAGCATTTTTCTTTCCAACACATCGATTGATCATTTCTTGTAGTCCCTTCATAGCCTTACTATCATGGACGTCTCGATGAACGTGGTAATCATTCATGGGTCCATTTTATCAACTGGTTTCTCCTGACTTCCCGAGGTAGAGGCCTCAACAAAGCTTTTCTTTTCTTCCATAAATGTTTCTTTTGCGCATTCTAGATCAAACCCGACCTCCTTTTGTTACACGGGAATAGTGTCCACTCAGATGCTTCTATTCCCACTAAGATGGGTGGCTATCTTAGAAACAAACAATCAAAGTCTACTATTGATTCCTTTTATGAAACTAGATGAGAGGAGAACCAACAGGGCCAACCTGAGTCTCGCGCTCGATTTCCTCTCCTTCTTGATAGAGTCTTGCTGCTTCTTCTTTGTCTACTCAGCTTCAAAAGGACCTGTAGAATCACAGCAACATACTACTATGCAAGAAACAAGGATCTAAATTCATAAATAATGCAGGATCATATGTGCATTAACCATATACAAGCATATGTAAACAAGTACACAAGAACATGGAAGGAAACAAGATAACTTTATTCAGATGAAAAGTAGCAAGAAGATTACAACCATGTGCTCTGACCCAGCATCATCCTCCAGCTAAGAAGACCTTCTTCACCTAAAGCAAAGCTAGATCACCCAACAATGTGAATGTACACCAGAATACCAACAACACTTCTCTATAAGATACAAAATTCCAACCTCCGGATCTCTATGATGAGGGATCCATATATAGATGATTACAGAGAGGTGAGTCATCTTTTGGGATCTTGATTAGTGTCCTCTCTCTAATAGTTCCTACTTCCACTTGGAGAATGATGATCTCTTACTCATCCCTGGTTGAAAATGGAGTGGGCAAGTGTCAAAGGGGAAGCTTTTGGAAGATTCCATGATCTTCCACCTCGCATTTTTGTCCCTGCCATTTTGTCCATTCCCGACCCATTGCACCCTACAGAAGGAGCAAATCAGTATGCATCGCACCCTATACATTGGGAAGGTGATATGCATCGCACCCTCTGCATTTGAGCTTTCAGTATGGTCCAGTTTTGACCATTTATGAGCATTTTTCAGTGGAGAACTTCTGGGAGATGATGTAATCAGTTGACCTTGTTCCTTTAGGAAGTGAAGCAACACTTTTAGGGACTTAGGAGCCCTCAGTTTATGGACATTTGTGATTGGGGTTGAATTGCCCAAAAATGTCTATAACAGTTGCCCCCTAAAGCATGAGGTCCTTAATCTTTTTTGATGTCGGGTGAAATGCTTTACTATGACGATCCAAAGTTTTTCCGAGCTGGGAGGCGACTTGTAATAAGCTACAATACAATACATTATTTTTACAACATTTTTTCATGATCTAGCTGAGGCGAGCATCCCCATGCTCAGCTTTATAAATTCATTTTTCATGTACATAGGACAGACGATCGTTTGTGTGACGGACTGATGATATGGACACATCATCCTTTGATTTGGATTGATCATCTGTTCGGCAATAATGTACATTGGATGTTTTTATAATCCTGAATATATTGCAGCCCTGATGGATGAAACTAGCTCCGGGGTCTTCAAAACTCGTTCAATCTTCACTCAGAGTACAAGTCGATCCATGTGAAAAATGTTTTGGAGTCAAACATGGAAAGACATTGCCTGATTACCAGTCAATGATGTAAGCTGTTAACAGGCGCGAGAGGAATCACCAACAATGACAATGACCCTCAAGGTACTATAGTACAATTCATGTGGTGTGAAAAGGGACTTGGCATCAAACACCACGTAAAATCTCTCGGTTGAAGGCCATTGATGTAAACGTGTCGCCGAAAGTGAGAAACTTGCCATTGAGGCATGCAAGCTTCAAAGTACTAAAAGGGTTGTTCCTAAGTCAAATTCTTGGATAATGAGTTAATGTCGACAAGAAGAGACCCGTCGTAGGAGGGTCTTAATGAACCCCACATCAACGACATGGAATGAAGAAAATTGTTGGAGAGGTAAATCCCCTCTATGGATAGAGGCGATCCCTACTAGCCCAGAACATGTCTAGCAACAATCAAACAATGAAATCACGCAAGTTCCTAATTGCAAATAAAGAGTAGGTGATGAAGACCTACTTCAGATCCAACGCTTTAGTTTGTAGAAGAGATGTGGCCCGCGTTCCTTTGCCTTGGCCGGTCACGATCCTCCACTATCCACGTGAATGGACACCTGCACACAAAGAGAACAACACAAACACAAGCGTGAAATCTAATATATGCAATTATACATCAGTCAGGAAGGATATAATTCAACATCAACCATTACAAGTACAACGAGAATGGAACCATAATGATAGTCATCTATTATTAATAATTCAACAAAGGAGAATACAACCGGCGTCCTGACGTCAAGTCCTCCTTTGGCTGGGTGCTCAGCTACACAAGTCTTGCAAAAGCTTGAAGGGTGAGGGACAAGCTCTCTCTCTCTTTAGTGACAAAATCTCCTTACTTAGGTAAAGCCTTATGGATACAAAGAAGGCTTCTTGCAACTCCAATATTTTGATATCTTCCTTTCGGCACAAGTATTGCCACAAGAGTAAGAACTATCAGAACTAGAACTAGCTTGCTCAAGCCATGGGAACAAGCTTTTATAGAGGAAAAGGAAGAGATAAGGTCAATCCCCCACAATCATGGATTTGGCTTCATCACTTGGAAACTTCCATGGAATGGTGGCAAACTACTTTCCATCCAAGGAGATTTAAAGCCAAACCATCCTCACTCAACTTGGAATCAGTTTGGTGAATGAGTTGGACAGAACCTTCGGAGGTTTGAGTATTTGAAAACTTTGCCCAAAATGGTTGGCGCAATTGCGACTCTGGGACAGAGCGCTAATGGCATGCCATTTCAATAGGATTTTCCCCATTGGTGCGGGCATAACACAGGGCACCAACCCTAATGCAAAAAGGGTTGTTTTTAAGGGCAATGAGCAGGAGATGCCTTAAGGGCATATGAAGCTCATGTTTAGAGGTGAATAAGGCAAGTGGTTTCAAGTCTTGTCACTTCTCACAAGTCCCGAAATGGGTCCTCCAAGATGTGGGAGAGGGGTAACAGGGACGGTGACAAACGGTGACAAATTACTTTGTAACACAAATGATTTTGGAGGTGAAAACAAACTGACGATACAGGGTTTAGGGTGGCGGTCATGAAGTAATGAAGCATGAATGTATTGTAGCGGGTGAGACACAGGTGAATTGTCTGAATGACTTCTCTTGAACATATTGGTGACACTGACGATGGATTGGTAGCGTTAACCCCAAAGATGGATGGTGTGACAGACCAATGGTGAAGACTAGTGAACGGAACAACCCAACCCGGCATGGATGCGGAAGGAAAGTGTCATGTTCAAGAGCGACTTGCTACCAATAAAGTTTCTTCTTGTTTTCTTCCCAATTTTCCCCAGTCATTGTTGACCAGTACCTCTTTATTTTTGTCAAGCTTGAGGAGGATAACATATGCTTGTTCTATAATCCACCCTTCGGGCCAACCTGTCGCTATATTTTAGCGAGTCTAGTGACAGTGAAACTCGTTCTTGTCCAGTTGGATGAGTTTGTCGCTATTTTAGTTTTAACGAGTTTAACGACAAAGATAACTCGATCTCTTTCAATTTTAGAGAGTCTGAAAGAAACGGAAAGAAGACTCTAAAGATTCTTTTTCATTGTATAATCCCTTAAGTCTGAAAAAGCGTAAAATAATGCGAAATGGATGAATTTTCGATAGTTTTAACAAGCCAAACAGGACAAGCGCTCGATCATTTTGTGTAATAATCCCTCAGGTCCAAAAAGATTAAAATCTAGAGGAGGGATAGAACTTCCGATGCCTTTTAACGAGTCGGAGAGGCCAATCGTTCGGCAATCTTTTCATGTTTTATGAGTCAGGTGAAAAGAGCTTAAAGAAGACTCGTTTTCGAGGAACGAGTGATGGGTTCGGGTAGCAGCTAATTCCATGTAATATTTGGAATTTTCCAATCACGGCAGTGTTACAAGGATGGCTAGCAGAATCACTCTTCGCAGATGTTCCTCGAAGGGGTAAACAATCATATGGGGGTGAACGATTTGGCTAA
This sequence comes from Pinus taeda, assembly GCA_000404065.3. Classification (NCBI taxonomy): domain Eukaryota; kingdom Viridiplantae; phylum Streptophyta; class Pinopsida; order Pinales; family Pinaceae; genus Pinus; species Pinus taeda. The sequence continues at coordinate 35,499 of APFE031289119.1, forward strand.
AAACAGAGTGGAGGTGATGGCAAGAACACGACCAAGGCTTCAAAAGCTGGCGATAAGGCATTCACAATGGTTATTTACCGGTTCATTTTTTAATGAGCTTAAACGCTGGGGGAAACACTTGCTCATGACTTATGCTTATTTTTTAACGAGCTTGAACTCTTGCGCCAACATTGCTCGCCAGTCATATGATAAGAAATGTCTCATTCAAGATGCCATTTTTTATGGAGCTTGCACCTTTTGAAGCTTTTCCCCGAATCCTTTCTTTATGCGAGCTAGGAAATGACTAGCCTTATGGGTTTAAAGGGTTAGAAGTCCTAAAAATTTAAAAAATAAATAGCCTCTCTTCACTTTCATGCGGAAAGGTTTGCATGCCCCCAAGTATAGCGAAAAATTTCCAGGTTACCAAGGAAAATGCTCCCTCGGCGATGTCTATCAAAATAGACAAAGGGGAGTGACGTAGAGATACTCCACTCACATAACTTTAACGAAGGTATCTTATTCCAGTCTGTTCCCATTTTCGTGTGAGGACGGGTTCGCTAGAATATTCATATATCCCTCATGGAAATCCACTCTATTCCTAAGGTTTTCCTGTCAAAACAGACCAGGGTGCATGCCCCCTGGGTTTCAATCACATCTTCCTGAATCACTCGTGCTCATCAGGTGGATGGACTGGAGATCGATGAGAAATTTCTTGCTTGAAAAGACCATTTAGGGATGGCATTTGACTATTTGCGATGTGTGATCCGGGGAATGACATTTGGTCCATGAGCTTGACCATTCTGCCTTCGTGCGGAAAACACATTACTCTAAAGAGTGAGGAGGACGATGGCTCCCATGCAATAAATATAGTCGCGTCCAAGGAGTAGATTATAATCTAAAGGTCCGTGAACTACCATAACGTTCATGTGAACAGTTTTCCTTCTCAAAGTAATGGGCATATTTGGAAGGATCCCTAAAGGTCGACTGGTTCCTTTTTTGAAGCCTGCTAGATTTTTCATTTCAGGCAAAAGCGATGGTGAACCAAGCGCTTTCCAAGCAGTTGAGGAAAGGATACTCACAGAAGGCCCTTCATCAATGATGGTACCAACCATGACCATTCTGTAAGCTTGTACAATGATTTTGAGTGTTACACTGGCTAGTAAATGGGGTCTTCCTAGCAGATTCTAGTCGAAAGAAGCAACTAGGTTGCTTGGTGGTGGGACCGAATAGATGGCCGGATATGACTCTGATGAACTTCCTTCCTGCGGTAAAGGAACGGGAGGACTACCCCCAAGCTCATCAGAGTCAGTGTTGGTGAAAAGAATTTGAATGGTGTCATTCTCTTTCTCTTCAATGACGGTATCATTCGAAGATGAACACTCTGAAGGCAATATCGAGTCAATTTCCATATCGACCCTTTAACTTTCATCTGATATGGATTCTGAGGGTTCATTTTCAAAGATAGGTGCTTCGGCTGACCACAAGGATGGGCCAACTGGATTTTCAACTGGTGGAGGGCTCGGCAAGAGTTTTTGATATCCAAGAGGAATTCGTAACAGTGAAACCGGACGATTATCTAAAACTCTTTTAGCCTCTTCAAGGAAGGGACAATAGTGGACGGCATGATCACCTTCAAACAACTTACAAGGAAGTTTAGGATTCCTTCTTTGTCCATGTGCTTCACTTTCACTGGTTGATGGTGAGCATTCAACGTGATTGCCAGAGGTTGATGCTACCAGATTGTGCAAACGAGGAGACCAGTCCCTTAAGATCCAAGGGATGCAGCGACAATCTCAATGATAGTGGTCTCCATTGCGAATGACGCAAGGAGATTTAAGTTTTGACTGTGTGGTGTGTGGATTTTGGCTAGACGATACTTGGTTGCTCCCTTTCAATATTGGTTCATTTTTCTTCTTTTCCTTTTTCTCTTTCTGCTTCTTCTTCTTCTTCTCAGTTACTTGACTTTTATCTTTATCGGCTTTATCAAGCAAAGAGGAAGGAGGAGAAGGAGAATCAGATGAAGTAGAAGGTTGGGAAGCAACTCTAGTGTCGTCTAGTTGCTGGTTAGACTGTTCAGGAATTGTGGGATTCTGAACGACAGAGGTAGAGAAGAGACAGACTGGCAAACCAATTGTTAATCCTAGAAGTGACAAAGTGGCCATATGGGGTGGACCAACATCTCCCCAAGATAGGAAGGGACTAGGATTTCCTTCGCGAGGAAATCCGTGGTTGGTAGACTCCATTTTCTCAACCTGAAGATCAACGGGGGAATTTGTGACGTTATTCCGATTTAAAATAAATTTTTAGACACTTGGACACAACTTGTTTTTCAATTTTAAAAAGTCGAGAAAAAACAAAAGATGACTCTAGTCACCTTCATTTTTTATTGAGCTTGAAGTGACAAGCGCTCAAAGGACCTTTTCCTTTGAGTCTGAAAAGGAGCAAAATGGACTTCTCTGGAGATCTAGGCAGAGAGGATTACCAAACCAATTGTAAAACTGCTGAATACTTTTTACGGTACGGCAATCAGTCTTCCCGAATGCTGTGTTCGGTGCATTACAATCGATAGGGTGGCAGACACGGCTTCCTAAGGATAAAGGATGCAGCCTATAGTGGTCTCCCAATATATATGCAACGGTACGTGGGAGCACAAGTCTGTACTGGCACTTATCGTCTCAGAGTGGAGGAATCACCCAACCAGCACTGAAAGCAATAGTTACCAGGCTTTACGATGCTAGAATATGTGTCTAGCCTAGACCTCTAGATGTTGCGTTAAGTTCCAAAGCATTGTTAGATTCATTGAGATTTATTTTAAGTTGATCTTTCTTAACAGTTTACCTTTCAGGTTCACCACGTGATGTATGTATAATTCCTAAATGCAGTCTAAGATGATAAATAGACGTTTTATCTTCTTTCAACAATGAAAATCCTAGCTACTAAGGGGAAGAAAGTCAAGCATCTTTTCTTCACAGAGCACATGCTAATATGCACAGTCCTAAATCAAGCCAAGCATTCAAAATGCAAAGGCACATGCATGTATTGGTTTTCAGCTCTCTTAATGTGTAAATGACGCTAAGAAATCTATGTGCAAAACTGAATTACTTTTAAAGCGACTGTACTCAACAAAATTCTTTTTCAAAACGAAGTGAAAGCAAGAGAGACACTTTGCGATTTTGAAATGGAAATTGCTTTTCGACACTTTAAAACTAGTAAATCAAATCTTATGCAATAGTAACCGTATAATCAACTATCTAAAACAATGGAATTGCTTTCTAAAACTGAAAACGACAGCTACGACACTTTCAGATCTAGAGACGACAGTTCGACTATGCTACTTTTTGCAAAAGAGAACTAAAACGACACACAATACATAAAAAATGTTTATAGTTCTTTGCACTAAGGAGGCAAAATAATGCAAGAGAAGGGGGTATTCACAGAAGTACACTGATTACATGTAGCAAAAAACTCTTGAATAAGACTGAAAATAGTGAGAAAAATCCACAGTCGGAGGGAAAAATCAATCCTCCCTGACCATCGCACCTGTTACACAGTGAACTCAGTATGCAGCGCACCTACTCCATTCGGGAAGTGCGATGCATACAGGTTGCCTTGAAGGAAGGGTGCGATGGTTACAGTGCAAGACTTTGAATGAGATTTCACTCACAGTTTGCAGTTTAGTTCAGGTGTTTAAGCTGAATAAGTACAGATCAACGTATGTAAAAACACATGGGTGATCTAAGAGCTTACTAGAGCCACCACTTAGGGAAATTAGATTTATTGCAGATCTATTGTTTAATTCATAAACAAAACCTGGAGATTGACTGAAGCAACATTGATCTACTTTTCATTTGTATGACAAATGCAGTTCAAAGGCTAGCTGGCTTGACTTCAGGCTCTGTCTGTATGTTTATAAAAGAAACAAGGATAGCTAGGCTAACAAGTAATCTACTTTCTCTCCAACAGAGTCGCCATTTTGTTATACGGGAATAGTGTCCACACGAATGCTGCTATTCCCACTAAGATGGGTGGCTATCTTAGAAACAAACAATCAAAGTCTACTATTGATTCCTTTTATGAAAATAGATGAGAGGAGAACCAAGAGGGCCAACCTGAGTCTTGCGCTCGATTTACTCTCCTTCTTGATAGAGTTTTGCCGCTTTCTCTTTCTCTACTTAGCTTCAAAAGGACCTGTATAATCACAACAACATACTATGATGCAAGAAACAAGGATCTAAGTTCATAAATAATGTAGGATCAGATGTGCATTAACCATATACAAGCATATATAAACAAATACACAAGAATATTGAAGGAAACAAGAATAGATTTATTCAGATAAAAGTATCAAGAGGATTACCACCATGAGCAGCTCTAACCAAGCATCATCCAACTGCTAAGAAGCCCTTCTTCACCTCAAGCAAAGCAAAATTACCCAACATTGTGAATGTACACCAGAATATCAACATCACTTCTCTATAAGTTACAAAATTCCAGCCTCTGGATCTCTGTGATGAGGGATCCATATATAGATGATTACAGAGAGGTGAGTCATCTTTTGCGATCTTGATTAGTGTCTTCTCTCTGATAGTTCCTGCTTCCACTTGGAGAATGATGATCTCTTACTTATCCCTGATCGAAAATGGAGTGGCAATTGTCAGAGGGGAAGCTTCTGGAAGATTCCATGATCTTCCACCTCGCATTTTGGTCCCTGCCATTTGTCCATTCCCAACCATCGCACCCTACAGAGGAGAAAAATAGTATGCATTGCACCTTGTACATTGGGAAGGTTATATGCATCGCACCCTCTGCATTGAGCTTTCAGTATGGTCCAGTTTTGACCATTTATGAGCAATTTTCAGTGGATAACTTCTGGGAGATGATATAATCAGTTGACCTTGTTCCTTTAGGCAGTGAAGCAACCCTTTTAGGGACTTAAGAGCCCTCAGTTTATGGACATTTTTGATTGGGGTTGAAGTGCCCAAAAATTTCGATAACACTCTATTGTTGACATTGTTGTAGATGCCAATGCTTGATAACCTGTCCTACTTAAATCCAACTTATATAACCCTCCAAATGGAGTACCTGTGGCAATATCCTTGTGGTGATCTTGAATGTCTTTCACAACACACTGTGATTTAACAAATTTCACATTCAAATCTTGGTCAACAATAGTAGAAACATAAATTAAATTATTTTTTATACAAGGAACATACATCACATTATGGATCTATTTCTCTTGTCCATTATGAAAATTCACAACTATTACTCCATAACCTTGAACATTAAGTGATCTATTATCTCCTAGATAAACATATGTTCCATCAATGTTCTCATAATATTTGTCAAACCAATCCTTATTACAATCCATATGAAGAGACGCACTAGAATCAATGAACCAAGAATTCACATCATCAGTTTCCCCACACAAGGCAACCTCAGAAACAAACAATCTAAGATTTTTAAATCCATCATTGATTGAGTTGTCTTTGTCCACAAAATTTCCATTATTTCTTCTGTTTCATTTTTTAGATTCATTAATGTCCTTTTATAGCAATCTTTAGAGTGATGACCAAGTTTGCCACAATAATAACAATCATCTTTTCTCTTATGATGAGTTGACAATTTAGATTGTGTCATATGTTTCTGTTTTGCTAAAAACTTGCCTCCTTTGTTCTTGCCCCACAACTTGCCTCTGTAGGGCTATTTATCCTTGGTTACTAATGCCAAATGTGAACTATTGGAGCACAAATTAAAGATCTTCATCCTATCCTCCTCTTGTAGAAGAATTCCTGCCAATTCATGAGATATAGGGGACTTTTCTCTAGCTAAAATACTTGAAACAAAAATTTGATAATCTTGCGCTAAGCCATTTAATGTGATGGTGAGTACTATACACATTTTCACCAATATCTCCTAACTTATCACTTAAATATTTGACACAAGATATGAAATTGCTTATATTTTCATTTGCTTCCATTTTTAGAAATAAATGTTGAGTCTTCAAAAATGAGACCGGGTTTGTATTTGTTGTTTCATACAAACCCTTGAGCACATCCCATGTTTCCTTGGATGTTTTGCAACCTCTGATGTGAGGAATAATGTTGTCCTTTATGAACATGCCCAATAACACCTTCACTTTCGTCTCTCATTTCTCCCAATCTGGAACAAAAGCTGCAATAGTGGATTTGGGCTCATCACACTCACAACTGACCACAAATTATAACCTTCAAGAATTGTCAATTTAAATTATAACTTGTATTTGACAATTTAAATTCAAATTATAACTTGAATTTCCAAGTAACATAATTTCCTCCATCAAGTTTAGTGGATTCATTCAAATAAGTATTAACTAGAAGATTTAACATTTTTAGATGCCCCGCCCACAGGACTTTGGATTGACAGTGAATGGGTGCGTTGTTAAGACACTCCTTGCGATAGGTCACCGGTTCAAATCCCCCATGGGTACTTAGGTTAGTCTTAACGTTAACAAAAAAAAAAAAAAAAACACAAAACAAAACATTTTTAGATGCCCCCCAAAATTGCACCAAATCCCAAATATTCAAATACCAAATAATGTCAGAAATACTTTCACCACACATACACCATAAAAATATTTACCAACTCCTTTTCATCATTAATTAGATGGCCCAAAAAATTACACCAAATTCCAAATATTCACATACCAAACAATGCCAAAAAATACTTTCACCACACATACACCATAAAAATCTTTACCAACCATTATTTAATTCTTTAGCCACGCAATAAAAAACTATTTTAAAAAACCTTATCACTCCTTAAGTTTTAAAAACAGAAAATCCAACAAATACTTTTAAAAAGCTTATCACTCATGTCTTAAAAACATTATAAGAAAATCCAACAAATATTTTTGAAAACTTTATCACTCCTTATGTCTTAAAAACATTATGAGAAAATCCTCATCATTCCTTTGTCTTAAAAACATTATAGGAAAATCCTTATCACTCCTGTCTAAAAAACAGTATAAGCAAATGCTTATCACTCCTTTATAGCGTTCAAAAAAAACTTCTTTATAAAAACATTATGCCACAAGCACACATTTGAATTTATTCAACCCAATGCATAATACGCTTACTTCGCGAAGCAATGGTGACTTTAGGCACCAAACAATACTTTTATTCAGGTTAACTTAATTACAACGCACCAGGCCCATGCGACCAGATCTCATAGATGACAGCAACTCCTTAAACACGCATATCCCTAACGAAGATCTGGAAAAGCTGAACCACACGTAGATCCCTAACTCATATCTTAGCTCTCTCAAATCTCTTATTCGCAGGTTCTAAGTAGATGGAAACACCAACAAAGCTGAGATACAGAAGGAACAAAATGGACTCACGATCAGCCTCACAAAGATCACAGAAAATAGTTATTCTCTGGGCAGTGGGATCCTTGGGCTACTACGACTGCACCCACTCTTCACAACTAGGTGGCAGCGGGTTCCTTCAACGAAAAACACTCCTCGCAATTGCAAACGCTCTTACAACTTCAACGCTCTGATCTCCACCGGCTCTGATACTGTATCAGACGAGAAAACTGAAGACAAAAACACTTTGAGAACTTATTTCCAAACACTGAAATTTATGTACTAAATGAGCTAGAGCTAGAGAATCAATAGTGAGTTTGCAGACTGCCATTTATTTCTTAGTGACTCCGGAGGATTGCCATTTATTTCTTATTGATTCGTGAGGATTATTGATTATGAACCATTTATTACAGATTATGGAATTATCATCACTGGCCTAGCCAATGATTAATACTTGGACATTTTTAATTCAAATTCCAAACAATAAATGTAAATACTAAACTAGTTTAGATTTATTTTAAATGGTGATTTAACATAGGTGGGACTATTTGCAAATGGATTCCAAACACCAAAATTCTATAAGCATGAACTGAGAGAGATCCAATTTCTTCAATTGTAATTTTTTAGGAGTCTATATTATTTAATTGTTATGTATAGTTATTTAATTTATTTTTTTATTTTTTATTTTTATTTTATTTTATTTTGACAGAGATAAATAAAAATTTGAACTTTAAGAAAGAATACAATGTTACACATCATACTAGGCTGTAAAATATAAACCTTTAAACTCATATATATATATATATATTATATATATATATATAAATATTCAATTTTATTTTTTTTTTAAACAAATTTCAAAACAATATTATCACTAAAACCTGTAGTTTTCTTTATAAAAGTCCACTCTCAAATTATTGGCGAAAGTTTTTATATGTTGAAAAGTTTTGTTGTATATTACATGTATTTTTTTTAAGCTCATTTCATGTTTTGTCATTTTTTTTTTTATCTTTTCTCTATTTAATCTAAGATTGTATTAAATATATTTAATCTACCATTATATTAAATATATTCGATCTACGATTATATTAGATAAATTTAAGATAATAATAATAAATGATTATAGATGATCATAGACTTCCTAAGCTAACTTTAAATTCCAGCCAAAACCACCTAAGGCTCAATCGGGGTGGCATAAAGACACAATGGCCTAGTTAAACTATTGGGAGATCAATGAGAATGATGCATTGCAAAACATAAATAACATTAAAGATATTGCTACTTCTAAGTTCAAAGAAAAATTATGGTGTGAAAAAGATTTAGCAGCTAAAAGAAAATTAAGATATGATAAGAAGGTCATCAACCCCACCCTAGAAGATCAAAACTATCTCTCTATTTTAACTAGCTCAAAGAAGAAAATTAATATAGCAAAAATTAAAAAGAATTCTCATGAACTCCATAGTGAAATAAGTCATTGGGCAGTTCCTAAAACGCCATGGATGGAAATGATCTACCATATATGTGAGAATAGGAACATCTAGGATGAAAACCACTTCCTCTTAGAGTACAACCACATTAGATCTCAGTTTCACAATCTTTGTTACAATATTGACCTTCTTAGCATTTTACAATGTCAAAATTATAGTGAGCTCGGAAGGCTTCTCTCCAAGCTTTTTGAGCATAGGAATAAAATCTTCAATCAAAATAAATAATTTGTTTATTTAAGTCCAATAGACCAATGTTTGGTCTCAGCGGACGTTAACCACCACCAACATCATCATCATCGTCAAAATCCATATTAATAAATGCATTGCCAGCAACTTTATCCCATTCAACCTAGCATACTGAATGCAACAAACACATGTATACATTTAGAATGATTAAAGAATCTCTCGCTACAACACCCAGGACAAAGAGTCTGACAAATTAACCTCATCCAAGACAAAGAGTCCATAGAACATATGCATTGTTGCATGCATCTAGGACAACCATAAAAACATCAACATGTAGCATTTCTCATTTATGTCCATAACGGCTCCCATAGCTCCATGGAATCACCATCATCAAAAGCATGTGTGTCTTCACTAGGTGGCATTAATTCATTAAAAAAAAGGAAGCAGAATATTCATTAAGGATGGTTAAGAGATTAGCATGTTGCATACTAATGATATCCAGATCTCTTTGTGCAGAAGCCAGTTGGTATTGTAGCTCTGATACTTTATTTTGCAGAGAGTTGATTAGTCCTGCACACCCATATACAGGGCCATGATATCTTTCGCTTGCTTCATACACCATGTTGCTTACCACATCACCTCTCTACTCCACCGGTAGATCCTGTAACACCGTAACCGATTACCACATTGTAAACCTCATCACCCATGATTTGGTTTCTATTAATTTGAATTCTTTAATATTCCATCTAGATATTACAAGTATCTTTTAGAATTTTCTAAAGAAAAGATAAAATGTGAACATAATTGAAAAGAAGGAGATGTAGCTCACAGGTCTGGCCTGAACCTGGAGACTACACTCAAAACAGAGAGGTCACTCTTGTACACTCTATTTCCATCAATGAAAAGATTACATCATTAAATACAACATTAAAAATCAGGGAGTTGCAACCACACTCCTAAACTCTAGGAACAAATCCTAAACTAAGGAGATACATTACAACTATGTAACCATTTCTCCATTAATACAAAATAATATTAATTATTTTCAACTCCCCCCCTTAATGAAGAAAGGGTTCTCTTGGACTCCTAACATCCCTCTAAACAATTCAAACTTCACTCATGCATGAGGCTTTGTAAAAATATCAGCCACATTGTCACAAGTTTTACAATATTCAACAATAATTTCTTTTGATTGTACTTTCTCTCTGATAAAATGGAGTTGAGTGTCTATATGTTTGGTGTTTTTATGAAACATTGGATTGTGTGCCAATTTGATGGTGCTCTAGTTGTCGCTTTTGATAGATGTGGAATTCTTCTGTTCTGGTCCTGCATCATTGAGAAGCCTTCTCAACTAGATCGCTTCACACGTCGCTGCACACAATGCTTGATACTCAACTTCACATGATGAAAAAGCTACAGTACTCTGCTTCTTACTGCTCCATGCTATGAACCCGGATCCTATGCTGAATGAGTAACCTATGATGAACTTTCGATCATCCAAGTTACCTACCCAGTCTGAGTCTGAAAAACCTGCTAGAGTAACATCAGATACGTCAGTGTATAAAATGCCATAGTTAACAGTACCACAATGATACCTCAACACGCTTTTTGCTACTATCCAGTGACTTTCAAGTGGTTTTGACATAAATTGGCTCAACACACTAACAGAGTATGCCAACTCAGGTCTGGTTGTTGTAAGATATATCAAGCTGCCAACCAGCTGTCTGTACATTGTAGCATCAACCTCTTTAGTGCCATCGTCACTGCTTAACTTCAGATTCTACTACAAAGGTGTCGCTGCTGATCTACACTAATCCATACCAAACTTTTCCAAGAGATTTTCGGCATACTTCCCTTGGGTAAGAAAATTTTGCCCAGTATCTCTACATACTTCTAGTCCCAGACATACTTCTAGTCCCAGACAGTAATGAAGGCTTCCAAGATCCTTCATCTCAAAAACTTGTGCCATAAGCCTTTTGATTCCTCTGATTAAATCATCTGCATCTCCTGTTATAATCATGTCATCCAAATACAAAAAAATCAAAATAATCTGCCCTTGATTATTGTACTTGGTATACAAATTTGGGTAATTTAAACTTCTATGAATGCCATGCTCTAGAAAGAAAGAATCAACCTTTTCGTACCAAGACCTGGGTGCTTGCTTTAAACCATATAAAGCCTTTTTCAATCTGCAAACAAGATGTCCCTTCCCCTGCCTTACATACCCTTCTGGCTGTACTAAGTAAATTTCCTCTTTTAAATCACCATTTAAAAATGCAGATTTAACATCAAGCTGGTGTAAGTCCCAATTACATTTAGTAGCTAAAGCAATAAGCATTCTGATTGTATTTAACTTTGCTAGAGGTGCAAAAGTATCATCAAAATCTATACCTTCCTGCTGTGAATATCCTTTTGCAACCAACCTAGCTTTTAATTTCTCTATACTTCCATCTACATTCATCTTTGGTTTAAACAGCCATTTACATCCTATGGGTGTTTTATTCTTAGGCAGCTCTACTAAATCCCAAGTTTCATTTCTAAGAATTGATTCCATCTCTTCATTCATTACAACCCTCCACTCCTTAAATTGACTAGCTTCTTCGTAATTAGTGGGCTCTACAGTGTTCAAAACATTTGACACCAAAGCATAGTCTCTCAATTTTAATGGCTTTTGAGTCTTCCTACCTGATCTCCTTGGTAGGGGACTTACCTCAAATTTGTTTTCTTCAGCTATAACTGGGCTTGCATTATCACCTTCTTCCTGTTTTTTTTGCTCTTCTTTCTGCTCGTGCTCTCTTTCATCCTCGCTGCTTTCATCTAGCAATAATGGAATGTGCCAATCATCACCAATGTCATATTTCCCTTCCTGTACCTGTTCATGAAACACTACATCCCTGCTTGCAAATGTCTTACGAGACTCAGGATTGAATAATTTATATGCTTTAAATTCTGTGCCATAACCAACAAAGATGCATCTAACTGCTTTAGGGTTTAATTTCTTCCTATTAGCTTTGGGTATATGGGCAAATGCTTTTGACCCAAATACTCTTAGATGGTTTACTGCTGGTTTAAATCCATATAAAGCTTCAAAAGGAGTTTTGAAGCCAATATACCTAGTAGGGCTTCTGTTCTTCAAATATACAACAGTATTAATAGCCTCTACCAAAAAACTATTAGACAGACCCTTACCTTGTAACATGCTCCTTGCACACTCCACCAAGGTTCTGTTTTTGCGCTCTGCAACTCCATTCTACTGTGGTGTGTGTGGCACTGTATACTGTTGAACAATCCTGTGAGATTTGTAGAATTTCATGAATTCCCCTAGCTTGTATTCTCCCCCTTGATCAGATCGGAGAATTTTTATACTCTTACCAAACTCTTTTTCCACCAAGGTTTTAAATTCTATAAAGCACTGGAAAGTCTGACTTTTCTTACTCAGAAAATAAACCCACGAATATCTAGTGCAATCATCAGTAAATAACAGAAAATAATATGCTCCTCCTAGCGACCTTGTCTACATAGGTCCACATATATCACTGTGCACTAGTTCTAAAACATCTGTTTCCTTCCTCCTATCATGCACATGAAACTGTTATCTATGCATTTTACCTAAGGCACAACCATCACAATTTAACTGAATATTACGAAAGATAGGGATCCCCTCAACCATACCTTTCTTCTGCAATAACATGAGGTCTTGCAAATTCAAGTGACCGAATCTCTGATACCAGAGTTGTTTGCCTGTCGATCCGCCTGCAACCATGGCTTGCTTTGGTATACTCTTTGCATCTAGTCTGTATAGGCTTCCAACTCACATGCCTGTTGCAACTATTTCATTCCTGCAATTCCTTTTTACCTGTCATGTGTGAGGATGCTCTGGAATCGACATACCAAATGTCATCCTCATTAAATGTTGAAAGGGCACAGTCGACTGTTAACAGTCGAAATTCATGATTGAAGTCTTTATTTTCTTCTTCAACAAAGTATCCTTTGTGCTTTGCATTTTCCTGCTTCCTCTTATCATCAGCCTGCTTCTTAAAGCATTCATTCTGTATATGAACCTTCTTTCCACAATAATAACATTTCTTTATAGAATGATTTGCAAGCATACCTTTATGAAATTCTTCTATGATGTTCCTCCTTTCTACTGTGATCACTGTTGTGGCTGCTTTCCTCTGAATGGTCGCCGCTTCACCATCAATGCAAGATCATCACTCTGGGGGTTCAGGTTCTACCGCCGCTCCTCCTGTTGCAGCAAGATCCATGTCAGATCTTCAAATGTGGGCGCTTTCTCCCTTGCTGCCAATCCAATGACGAACATTTGAAATTCATCACACATCCCACTCAGTGTGATTGAGACGAGATCAGAGTCAGACACCGCCTCTCCAATGTCCGCCGATCTGTCTTTCACATCTTTAATTTGCGCAACAAATGCAGTAGCAGTCTCCCTTTCGTCAGTCCTCATTGAAAATAGCTTTCTTTTAAGCACCATAATTCGACTTGTATTCTGGGTCTGATATAGAATTTTGATGGTCGTCCAAATCTCCGCGGACGTTTTACATTCTCTGATATGTGGGATAATATTGTCCTCCATGGACATCTTTAGTTAAACTTTGGCGTTGTTCTCTTGTTTTTCCCATTCTTGCTCCTGTGTCCCTACGTTCAGCTTCAACTCATCACCTGTAACTATGGACCAAGCATTCGCACCCTCAAGCAAGGTCTGAATCTTAAACTTCCAATTCGTGAAGTTAGATCCATCGAGTTTACCAGACTCATGAAGGTAAGATTCCATCGTATTACTCATTCTGAGCATATCTTCAAAAAGAATCTACCCTACAAAAAGAATCTACCAAACAATAAAAAAAACGATATCTGTCAAATTGATCTGGCACTTCTCTACCACCGATCTACAGTATCTGGAAATCCCGCTCCAATGAGCAAATTTGGCGTTTTCAACACAGCCAAAAAATTGATCCGATTTGCCTCTCCCGGATAGATCTGCAACTTCGCTGATTTGCACCCCTCGCAAATCGCCAAACGAAGATGAGGCTTCTCGCAGATCTCCTTGAAGGTGAGTTGGCGCTCTCTTGAGCAAAAGATTTGCGCCAAGAAGAAATCCGCGTGAGGCAAAAATGCTGGCGCGATTTTTCCCTTGAATTCCACGCCAATCAAGTACATTGGTGCGCTAATACGCTTAATAACCAAACAGTCGCGCCAATCTAGTATTCTGACACGCCCCCGAGCCAAAAACCCGCGCCAACCCCCTTTTACTCAAAAAAAAAAAAATCTTCCAAGTCCAAGCGAGGTGTTCTGCAGTCCACCTGCTCAATTGAGTACAGAGCTCTTGTGTACACGCGGCCACAGAGGCACTTCAAGCCACACAAGGAATTCTACCACACAGGCAAGCTAGCTATAGAGGCACTTCAGCCACAAAGGTGATAAAAGATCAGGCTCACCCAATCTGAGCTCTGATACCAAGATAAAATATGAATAGAATTGAAAAGAAGGAGATGTAGCTCATAGGTGTGGCCTGCGCCTGGAGACTACACTCAGAACAGAGAGATCACTCTCATACACTCTATTGCCATCAATGAAAAGTTACATGATTAAATACAACTTTAAAAATAGGAAGTTGCAACCACACAACTAAACTCTAGGAACAAATCCTAAACTAAGGAGATACGTTACAACTATGTAACCATTTCTCCATTAATACAAAATAATATTAATTATTTTCAACTGAAAATGTGTAACATGTAACTTATCCAAAATTTTGGATGGAAACTATATCATCATTACCCATTATAACGAATTAAAATAGTTAATAATGATAAGTAAAGTATACACCAGAAAGGAAAAGATTGAACAAATTATATCTACTACACAATTTTCTTGACATGAAATCTGCATACACTTATTACAAGTGCTTTCCAAATACTAAATATATGTGCGTTCTACTACATTTATTCATAATGCAGTAAAGCAATTGCAACAACCTGAAGTAGTTTGATGACATGGCCATTTCCGAAGACTCTGTGTATCAACAAGAATTTGTGGGGGTTATCCCGTGGGAAATAAGGCGCCAGCACGCACTTCTGTGAACATCTCTTTCTCTGGATCTTGCAGGCAGCGCAGGGCGTTGTTGAACACGTTTCTGCCTTCGATTTAGCAGACATGTCGCTCATCTGCAAAACAAAAATCCACAAAAAAATTTTCAGTGAGCCCCCGAATTGTTGATGTTGCTTTTGCGAAAACCCGTCAGTGTTATATATTACGAAGGCTGCTGCTATTATTTCTCACCTTCACCGGTGGCTGTGCGGGAGCAGAGTGTTTTCAAACGTGAATGATAGGGTACAGAGAAAACAGAAGAAATAATTGGCAACAAACTCGGATGGACGTAGTAGTTATAGGGAGGGAAATAGAGAGGAAGAATAGAGGCGTGGACGGAGAAATCACGAGAAGCACGATCGATCCGTTGTTGCTCAGGAGGAAGCTGCGTGCACTCACCTTTATTTTCCGTGGCCCACACGATTTGGTCGTGGTGGGCGGTGTTGTATTTGACTCATTAATGCAGACCATAGCGAATTAAGTATCCTCCAAAACAACTTTTAATGGTCAGCATTAGTCACCCATTGGAAATATTATTATGGGCTTGCGCTGCTAGTTTCTATTCATGATAGTGGGTGGGGTACTGATAGTGGGTGCAGTATTTTATAGTTGAAAATATGTATCATAATTTAATTTAGTTATCAAATTAACAATGAATATAATTATCTAAAGAGCAGTGTTTGAATATAACTATTTAAAATGTAATATTTTAATAGTCACTTTTTTTTTACTTTTTATTTTATTTATTGAAGTATTTTTTTATTTCATTAAAATTATAACTTTAACTTGTTTATTTTCCAAGTTCTTACATATATAATTTGAATGTCACATATATTTCAACCTATTAAATTCATTTTTACATTAAAAAATAAATAATAAACATTATAATTTTGTTAATATTCATTTTACTTCGTTTAAAAAAAAAGCACTAACATTACTGAAATTGCATATATATAGGCCATTAAAATCATAAACTCAATCATATAAATAAATTTGAAAAATTGATTTTACCATATAATTATATTTATAATAATTTATGGTGGGTTTTCTATGAGAAGAATTTTTAAAGTTAATTAGAAATGTGACTTAAAAAAATAAGTGAAGTGAGTAAATCTTATCCTCTATTAAATGTATCAAAATAATTCATGCTTTATTTATATTTTTGAGTTGTTTTACACTTTAAGTAGAAAAACAGCGATTGAAACCTGTATGGAATAATTGAGCAGAAAATGAAGGGAAAACAGCGATTGAAACCTGTATGGCTCTTCACTTTCATAAAGGGCTCTAAAGGGCTCTATGTCTTGCTGTAGACTTGACAAGTTCATCGTTGTGTTCACATATCCAGTTAATTTTGTTTATCTTTTTGGGCAATTTGGAACGATGGTCAAATGCGGTCCTTTTTTTAATTTAAAATAGCTTTAGTTTTTATTACATTTAGTGCCAAGGGGTCTCATTGGAAAAGAATTGTTATGAGCCATCACCAATATGTCGGTAAACAATGATGAATAAAAAAATATATGTTATATGTTATAATATATTGTACAAGATAATAATTTTGGTCGCAGTAGTTTTCATTTTTATTGTTGTTTTGTGAAAAGTTACGTATAGTATTAAGTTTATTTATATTATATTTAAGTATTTTTTTTAGAGTGGAGATGGTAAAGCAAAATTTATTTATATTATATTTAAGTATTTTTTTTAGAGTAGAGATGGTAAAGTAAAGAAAAGTTTAAAATTTGTAGTTGAAAAATAAAAGGGATTTATGGAATTTGTTTCTTTGTTTGGTAGGTTGTTGGAGCTAAGAGGTTTGTTAGGACAATTTTGATAGATTTTTTTGTAGGTGAAAGCTTTCAATAATGAAGAAGATCGTAGAGTGGATCAAATTTCTTTAGAAAATAGTTGTTGAAGTGTTATTAGAGAAACTCTCCTATGGATCGAGGAGTCATCTTACTAATTTGATTGACACTGATGATAGATTATAAATAAATCCATATTGTGCTTCACATTAGATCTAAATTGTTCATTCAATCTACAACAATGAGGAAAGGAGTGTATGCATTGCCTTATTTTGGTGTTTGTTCTCGCATCATGCCAACTGATGCAACTCCAAAACTCCACTCCTAGCTCCAACAACTAGTTACTCGGACACAGATGAAAAAACATATGCCCCTCAAACTCCTTTAGAATAAAATGAATATATATGAAAATTACATCTAATATACATTGCACAAGAAAAAGTAGATCTACTAATGTGTAATAGAAAAGTCAAAAGATCACACACATTAGAGGGGAAATTTCTTAGATCTATATTAATGATGTAATAAAGTACAACAATATGATGTTGCCTATCTAGATTGGATTATTATATTATTTGTTAGTCGCCTCGATGTTTTCAAAATAAAAAATTAAAGGAATCAACTCATAAGAGCAATTTTAGTGGCAAGACTTAGTTTGGAAAATTGGGGTATGAAACCTTATAGGGCCAGTTTGAGGCAATAAATGATATTTTTTTGGTGTAAAACATTCCCACTAAAGTGTTAGACCCCATGACATTGTTCTACCCTCAAATATTATTCCACTAATGCACAAATCAGGTCAATCTAAGTTTGGACACAAAATTTATGCCTCTTGGAAGTTGATCTATTTTGTTTGACCGCCATAATTCTAGAGGATGTCACATCAACCCTCGTTAGTCATGGAAAAGGCAATAGAAATGTGGAGATTATGAAAAATACTCTAAGAGGATTGATTTATTACTCATTTTGAGGGTTGAATGAGTCAAATCTAACCCCTAGTTGGCTATTATCTTGTGTCATAATAGAGGGGTTTTGTGTTTTGTAGTAGCCCATGGAAAATAGGTATTAGGAAACTCCATAGAGAGTTCCTTTGCATTTGTTCTTGCTTCATTTACATTCCAAATAGATAGATCAAAACCACCTCACCTTTCAATAGGGTTTTCCCTTGTAAGGGTTTCCCAATGTAAGCTCCCTTTTTAAATCCTTGATTTTTCAAATGTAATGAAGACTATAATGTTGGATAATTAGCATGTATGTTATACCAGGATTTATCATGATTTAAATATACTTTTAAGTATATGTATTATTGAAAATTGAAGGAGAAGATACCCCATACAAATCTAGATGCCTACGTGAGAAGCTTCACTGAGTGAAAGCTATGAGAGGATTGGGAAAATTCTTATTCTTGGTGAATTTAATTATGCCTTGTTTTTTTTAATAGTTGGGATATCAACTGCTAGTACTTATGAGCAATGGGGAAGAGTAGTATTGGACAACCTGGACATATGGGAAGTGTAGCCATCTAGAGCTTTTCAAGAGGAGAAACTTGAACTCTCAAGCTAACAACAATGCTTCTGGGGGGAAATCGTCATAAAGGAGAAGATAAAAAAAAACAACATAGACAGGGGAGAGATAACACAAGAGAGTTCATTCTTGAGAGTGTTGGAAATAATGAATTGTGTGAATAGACTCAACCCACATGTATGTGCATGAGATGTGACTATAATTAATATGAGGTGACTAGAACACTCTGAGTCATAAACGCTTAGTGTGGAGGGGAATTCTAAACTTAACTCGCTAAGGAATGAGTGAGAAGCCTTCACTTAAGCTGGGGGCTTAGAGGAATTCCTAAACAATTGTTTGACTATGGTATATGAGGCATTGGAGAAGGAGACCTCTACGGGATTGGTAGAATAGTAAAGGGATCATTTTTGTGCTATGTGCTATTTTAACAATTTAAAACACTCTTTTAACTCTTTTATCAAAATTATTTTGATCATTTACTCATAATAGTGGTTGCCAACGAGTGTCTCGTATTTAGTTTTGGACATAATGTACCACCTAGGTAATATTACATTCCCAAACAACACAATTCAAACATGACACCTAGTGGCTTAACACAGTGTAGGACTAAGGTGGTTAGCATTGTATTAGCCACATATATCTACAAAGGGCTAATTCACTACTAAGAATACTTCTACAAGTTACAATGCAAAGAAAAACCTCAATGTATATAAATGTACTTATCATTACGAAGGGATCATCTTTTTAAATTTCTTTTCTTTCATTTAATTTAATATGATTAAATTTAATGACCATTCTCACTTAGCCTACTACTGGAAAATGGAGTCAAAACACATGATTGAAAGTGAAAGATAGTGGGAAAATAAATCTTTGTAATGCCTCCACACATCTTCCACTAACATTGTCTGGCTAACTAAGAGGGAAATACATTGCTAGTCAATCCATGGCAAAGAACATGATTTTAGTGCATTGCACTTTGTTGAGCATAAAGCCTCTTTAATTCTCCTAACTACCTTTTGAGAAACATACATAATGAATGTGACACTTAAAAAGATATATACTTTATGAAAATAAAGATTTTAAATACAAAAATAAAAACTTCAAATACCACATGCATTCAAAAACTCGATAATTAATATAGATTAATTATTTGTATAAGATATAATATCTCTTTATAATTTTTATCATAATATATATAAAAAATTATTATTCTACATTACCATTTTATAATTAATGAGTATTTTTACCATATCATTTTATATCTAAAAATTAATAATAATTTTATATTAAAAAAATGTGAAATCACAGTACATAAATTGAAAATATAAAAAAAGTTGAAATCATTATTTTCTTTATTTTACATTGCAATTAAACGACCAGAGGTATGTTCTTGTAATGGTTTCAAAGACAGAGACAGCAATAGAAGAGCGAAGGGTCATAAATTCAATGTCGGTGTTCCTTTCCTCGGTGCATCCTGTCCGCGCCGTTATATGGCGATAAATGAGTGATTGAGAATACGTTGAAAAGAAAGGAAAACCGCGGCTTGGTTATTAAATTTGACATTTTATGTCATATTTATCGGGCTTGGAATTTGAAGCTGCACAGACCAATTATTTTCGGTAAAAGTAAATTAAATCATAAATTTCACATGCAAATATTTAAGATAGCAGTCATAGATTTTAATAGCCAATATGTAGATTTTAATGGCTAATTCTAAATATGTAGATTACAAATATTTAAGTAAACCGTCATAAATTTTAAGGGCTAATTTTAAATAATAGGTAGATTTTAATGGCTAATTCTAAATACGTAGCTTCAATCGAGTTGATTTCGATAAAGCAACCCCTCGGTAAAGTATTGTTTATCATTATCACTAAATCACAATCATCGGATGCTTATATTGCCACTTGTGTATAATAAAAGAACAAAAAATTGACACTAGTATGAAAAACAAATAACAATCATCAAATTTTCATTGCCTTTGGAAAAAAATTACTATGAGCTGTAACCAATTTGGATAAACAAAATATAAGATTGATTTAAAGAGAAGTGTGTATATCTATCCATCTATATATTTTTTTGGTTAGAAGACAACAGCTTTGGATGGAGCAGTTTTCATTTTTATAGTTGTTTTAAAAATGTGTTAAATATAATATTATATTTATTTATATTATTTTTGATGTGTTTTTTGAAAATAGGTGAGGAAGCGATGAAAAATGGGAAACATTTTAGAATTTGTAATTAAAAAAAAATGATTTATTAATTTTTTTTATTGGGTTGGTAGTTGTTTTTCTTTATTATATAAAATGGATAATAGATGGAGCTAAAAAGTTTGTTATGATAATTTTGATTAGTTATATTATTATGCGAAAGCCTTTAACAATGAAGATTGAAGATGGTAGAGTGGATTAATTTTTTTTAGGAAATGGTCGTTAAAGTGTTATTAAAGAAATTCTGTTATTGATAGGGGAGTACTTTTTATGATCTAATTGTTACTTATGAACGATTATAAATAAATCCCCAGTGCCCTTTACACTAGATCTAGATTTCTCATTCAATCGATTGTAATGAGAAAAAGATTGCATGCCTTGCCTTATTATGGTGTTCATTCTCACATGATCCCCACTAATGCATCTCCAAGGCTCCACTTTCCACTCCTTGGGTTGGATCTAGAGAGATTTTTTTCCTCATTGGTTTGGTAGTTGCTTTTATGATAAAAAGGATAATAGATGGAGCTAAAGAGTGTAGGTTTTAACTATGTATAAAAATTACCTGTAGACTAATTCTAAAAATAGAAAATAAACAATGACAAAAATATAAAACAAATACATAGAGATTTCCCTTGGATCTGAAAACCGGGATTGCCAGATTGATTTTTCATTATGTTCCTTTCAATATTACAGTACATATATATACATGTCAAAGAATTCATAAACCCCAATTCATTAACTCTAGATTAGAACATAACCGTAGTTCTCTTGACTAGATCTACAAAATACCATAGGCATAAAATCATCATGCCCAAAACCATGTGCAAAATCCATGCACAAAACCATAGGTAGGTCTGCCCCCCTTGTTAGCTCTGCTACATACTTCAGCATTTGAGGGTCAAATACAGGTCTGCACCGATCATTTTCCTCTTTCTCTTTCACCCCACTACCTCCGTTCTTCCTCCCTACCCGACATAAACCTCCGATCTCAAAGCCCCAAGCGCTAAGTTTAAGGTCCCATATCACCATAACCACGTGACCCTGTGCTCATATGCTCACACGCCTTCATAAATCCCCTGCCGCAATCGCAACCGTTGATTTGTCACATCCCGATCTAACGGTCCCTGGCCGCATCCGAAAAAAACATGTGTGCCGATCTTCCACCATCTGATCATCTCTGACACGATCATACGACATTCGCTCCTCTCGCTCGCACAAATAGACCGCATGATAGCTCGCAGAGAAAGTGGTTTTGGTCCTGTCACATCTGCCGCGCATTGCACAGTGATTGTGATTGCTTAGCTGTGTCTGAATACCGTTGTAGGCTCTCAAGCGGTGTGATCAATACCGCTCGCCACTCAAACCATTTTTCCTGGCTGTTAAATCCCTGCACATCTTCCGCCCCTGATCATCGTTGGATCTGACCGTATGAGATCCAAGGGCCCTCATTCATCCCACTCTCATATCTCCTGATAGCTTCTGCAAACCAATCTCCGTCGTTCATCTGCGTGATCTGATGGCTCACGTTTGCTCATTCCTACTTCCGCCCAATTTCGCCCACCAAGAGATCTCTGCTGCCCATTCACTTGATCCAACGACTGATATCTGTTCCCACCATGCTAATTCTCTCGCCATGCAGTCTTCGCGTCCTTGACTTGTACCATGCATTTGAAGGATGAAGGTGGCCAATATTCAGTACTCCGAGCAGTTACTCCTCAACAACTGCATTCAAGAGAAGTATGGCCGAAGAACGAGAAGGACAAGCCTCGAGCAGTTAAAGGCATTTATCAGTTATGGAATGTCTTCCATATTGCACTCCACCTGCCCGAGAAGTACAGCGGAGCATCAGAAAAGATCAATTTTGTTCATTGAACCAAGCAGATTGCAACAGAGACTCCATCAACGAGTTAAGGTGGTTGGTGGTCCATTATGACCCCTCCATGCATAGAACAACAAACATCTTTGTAATAAAACTCTATATATACCCAAAAACACAATGTAATCATGGTTGATGGTTCTGGTTTTGATGTAAGGTTCAACTTTTGCAGACTGTAACTACTTTGACACTTGCAGTGTCTTGTCTGCATTTTCAGCTAATACAAGCTTTTTTTGTTGTTAATTGCTCACTTTCCACTTCTATTTTATTCTAGGTTGTGCCTGTTATGCATTTGTTCATGTGCTCTTGATATTTAGCATTAGAGGGGTTGTCATCCCACCTCTGTCTTGAAGTCTAGCATGTATCATTGGATGTGTTATGTAGGTTTTTGTTTACTTAATGCTAGAGAGTTGTCATCCGATCTCTGCATTAGGAAATAGATTTCCAGACGTCTTTATTGGTTGCAGCTGGTCATCACAGAGTCCTATGCATCTGTTGGTGTGGTCAGTATTCTCCATACTCACCTAATCCTAAAACTGTGAGTATTTGGTGGTCTAAAGCCTTGTAGTTTGAGGGTGTTCACCCATGTCTGGAGTTAAGCATAGTAGAAGTGGTTATCTGGCTTGAACAAGCATCATTCCTTCCATTTATCCATTTCCAACATTTTTTTGAGTTTGTAATGCTCCCGAGCATCTCCGAGATACAACCTAGGAGAGTTTCTTCGGGTGATAACATTGATTGGCACCGTTGCTGCGGAGAGGAGGTTGAAGCTCAACTTCCCTAGGAAATGACACAGTTCCACATTTTGATGATAAACAAAGTCTGGGCACATTTTTGGTTGTAATCATCTATATGGCGACTCTACTGGATGAAGACCAACCTTTGGCGACTCCATGTTTCAGTTCTGGTTTAGTTTGTGAGGCATATCCGGAGAAATCCTTAGAAATCACCAGACCCTGAGAAGATTGTCAAATCGAAGAAAACATCACAAAAAGGAGAACTAGGATCAGGTAAGCCTAAGAAATCTTATGTATCTCTGCAAGAGAAAGTTATAGTTGAGAATATACAGTTTGAAGATTTAGACCCTAGTATTGCTAGTGAGAAAATTCCTTCAGATATTCACACAACTCCTTGTTCATTTAGTTCGCCTTTGGATCTATGTACAAACAAAGTATCCCATACAATCCATCATATTCCCTTGTCTCTGTCATCCATTGCATTATCCTATACTACTCAATCTGCCAGTATCCCTCCACATACTCCAGTCATGGCAGGTCAGGAAGCACCTACGAAGATGGAAATAATTATAGCTACTAGGTATGGACCCCTGGTTCTGCCTATTCCTTTGAATGCCATGCCTGCAGGGGAATATCAGAAGTATATGCCTAAGTTCATTGGTACAGAGGGGTTAACAGCTAAAGAGCACCTCAAGTCTTTTTATAGCTATGCTGATAACCTAGATATCAATGAAGATGATGTGTGGATGGGGGTTTTTGTCCAAAGCCTAGATGGAGAAGCTAGAAAATGGTTCAGAGAACTGGCGCCTAGGCCTATAGCAGACATTGAGGCCTTATATGACGTGTTCCTAAAGCATTGAGGGGATAAGAAAGATATACTCTATTATCATACTAAATTTGGGAACTTACAAAGGGAGAGTGGTGAACTGCTGTCTAATTTCAACCAGAGATTCAACCATGTGTACAATAGAATTCCACATGAAGTGAAACCTACCCCTACTTTTGCTATGCTTACTTATGCCAATGCCTTCGATTCTCGTTTCTGTTTGCTACTCAGGGAAAGGAGATGTGCTTCTTTGGCTAATATGCAAGATGCAGCCCTGGAAGTAGAATCAAACATCATCGTTGTAGAAAGGCTCGAAGGTGATGCTGATAGGAGAAGACAGAGGGGTGAGTCCTCATCATCCTCAGATCTTAAGATCGATAAAATGGTTAGGATGATAGAGTTATTAACCTCTGAAGTTTCCAAATTAAAGTTCGAGCAACATTTTGAGGAAGCAGGAGCTCCTAATATCTTTGCTCTTCCAACTTCAAATCCATATATAGGAACAAAGGAGTAGTTACAGATGATGCAAAGAAACAAAGATGTACATGAAGACCAAAGGGTGAAGACCTTTTTTCAGAATATAGTCATGGAAGAAGAGCAGTTTGAGGAAGAGGATGAGGTCCATGGTATGGAAGAAAAGGGCAGTGCCCCTTTCTTAATCCGAGCTACCTATGAGAAGTCATTATCTAGAGGCACTGCTCATGAGTTTGTTGTCCCTGTAGAACAACAAGTTGATCAGCAGAAGAAACCAACAGTAGGTCCTACCATCCTCGAAGAGTCTGAGCTTAAAGCCAACCCATCTTATAATGACTATGCAGATCTGCAAATCGGCCAACCTATTGTTATCCCTAGCCCAATGATCACAAAGGGTGAAGTCAGTTGCCCATCATCTTGTGCTTCTCTATCTATTCAAGAGACAATACCTCATAGTTTCCTCCTAGGCACTGAGGCAGGCCGTAACTCAATGCCTAAGGCTGATACTGATAATCTCAGTCTTGATATTCTAATGCCTGTCTAGGTGGCCTCCACATAGCTTGAAGGGGCAGTTTTTCAGATCACAGAGGAAGAGGGTGCACAGTTTTGGGACACCTCCTCAGATGTGGACTGTCCTAAGAAAGATGCAGGAGTAGATGAAGTCTTTGTGTCCCCCACACAAGAATGCATTGGTTCACCATTCATACTAATTATGCGGGCCACAGATGACACAGACAAGTACACAACAACCATTTTTATTCAGCAGGTGTACAAAGGCTCCCATGAAGAACATCCGAGGATGAGAGCATACAGAGAGGGGAAAGTATAAACCATCTCTACCTGATAGGGTCAAATTCCCTAAAGTTTTTGAGGTAGATGATCAAATAAATCCAATTTTGCAAATATTTGATGAACCGGCTAACAGACATGTTGACCAAGAAAAGGAGAAACAATTTTGATGGCCTAGTAAATGAGCAGTTTTCGAAGATTTAGGTTGTTCGAGGCTTTCAAGCCTTAATGTTGTAAATTTGTTCTTTTTAGCGTATACTTAATTAGACTCCATGCCTAATGGAATACTATGCAATGTTTCTAATCTTGTTCTAATGTATC
The DNA here is from genome assembly GCA_000404065.3 of Pinus taeda. NCBI lineage: Eukaryota > Viridiplantae > Streptophyta > Pinopsida > Pinales > Pinaceae > Pinus > Pinus taeda. Next base: position 61,157 of record APFE031289119.1, read on the forward strand.
AGGCAGTGGTCTACAGTTCTTGAGACCTCACAGGGAGGATCTCATCCCCAGAAGGAGCCAGTGTTAGCTCTGCTACATACTTCAGCATTTGAGGGTCAAATACATGTCTGCACCGGTCATTTTCCTCCTTCTCTTTCACCCCGCTGCCTCTGTTTTTCCTCCCTACCCAGCATAAACCTCTGATCCCAAAGCCCCAAGCATTAAGTTTAAGGTCCCATATCACCATAACCATGTGATCCCGCGCTCATATGCTCGCACGCCTTCATAAATCCACCACCGCAATCACAACTATTGATTTTTTGCATCTCGATCTAATGGTCCCCGGCCGCATCCGAAAAAAAACATGTGTGTCAATCTTCCACTATTTGATCATCTCTGACACAATTGGACGGCATTCACTCCTCCCACTCTTGCAAATTGACTGCACGATAGCTCGCGGGGAAAGTGGTTTTGGTCCTGTCACATCTCCCACGCATCGTGCGGTGATTGTGAACGCTCAGATGTGTACGAATACCGCTGTAGGCTCTCAAGTGGTGCGATCAATATTGCTCGCTGCTCAAACCATTTTTCCTGGCCATTAAATCCCCGCGCATCTTCCGCCCCCGATCATCGTTGGATCTGACCATATGAGATCTAAGGGCCCTCATTCATCCCGCTCTCATATCTCCTGATAGCTTCTACAAACCAATCTTCGTCGTTCATCTGCGTAATTTGATGGCTCACGTTTGTTTGTTCTCGCTTTTGCTCGATTTCTCCCACCAAGAGATCTCTGCAGCCCATTCACTTGATCCAACGACTGATATCTGTTCCCGTCATGCTCATGCTCCCGCCTCTTTGCGTCCTTGACCTATACCATGCATCCGAAGGACAAAGGTGGCCAGTGTTTAGTACTCCGAGTAGTTACTCCTCAACAACTGCATTCAAGAGCAGTATGGCCGAAGAACGAGAAGGACAAACCTCAAGCAGTTAAACACATTTATCAGTTATGGAATGTCTTCCATATTACACTCCACCTGCCTGATAAGTATAGCAGAGCATTAGAAAAGATCAATTTTGTTCATTGAAGTAAGCAGATTGCAACAAAGACTCCATCAGAGAGTTAAACCGGTTGGTGGTCCATTATGACCCCTCCACGCATAGAACAACATACATCTTTGTAATCAAACTCTATATATACCCAAAAACACAATGTAATCATGGTTGATGGTTCTGGTTTTGATGTAAGGTTCAACTTTTGGAGGCTGTAACTACTTTGACACTTGCATCGTCTGGTCTGCATTTTCAGCTAATACAAACTTCTTTTGTTGTTAATTTCTCACTTTCCACCTCTATTTTATTCTAGGTTGTGCCTATTATGCATTTGTTCATGTGCTCTTGATATTTAGCATTAGAGGGGCTGTCATGCTACCTCTGTGTTGAAGTCTAGCATGTATCATTGAATGTGTTATGCAGGTTTCTGTTTACTTAGTGCCAGAGAGCTGTCATCCTATTTGTGCATTAGGAAATAGATTTGCAGACCTCTTTACTAGTTGCAGCCGGCCATCACGGGGTCCTATACATCTGCTGGTGTGGTTAGTATTCTCCATACTCACCTAATCCTAAAACTGTGAGTAATTGGTGGTCTAAAGCCTTATAGTCTGGGGGTGTTCACCATGTCTGGAGTTAAGCATAGTAGAAGTGGTTATCTGGCTTGAACAAGCATCATTCCCTCCATTCATCCATTTCCAACGTTTTGTTGAGTTTGTAATGTTCCCGAGCATCTCCGAGATACAACCTAGGAGAGTTTCTTGGGGTGATAACACCCCTAATATAGGGTCCAAAAAAAAATGGGTGCGTTTTCCTCGACTCTGTGTTGGGGGGCTACCACCCACATGAAACCCCCTGATAGCAGGGGGATGCCCCCCACCCTGCTACATCTGATGCAACAAATAGGGGAGCTACCACACCCTTTGTAACCCCCCCGCGTGTGCAACTAGTCATGGAAAAAATATAACACACACCTAACATTCTCCCACTTGTTATTTTCTTTTCCACAGAAGGGGTCACATGAGAGCTTAGCCATTGGTCTAACCCTACAACACCCATTGCTTCTCTGGAATAAGAAAAGTTCTTAGTGCTCACAAAATTCGTCAATGCATGTGCAACATTCTTCAAAGTGTCCACCGTTACCAACAACACCATTTTGTCGTCAACCATATCCCCCACATAGTGATACTGAACATCAATGTGCTTTGTCTTTGAATGATAAGAATGGTTCTTTGCCAAGAATAAATCACTTTGGTTGTCATAGTCTATCCTTACAACTCATTGTACGGACCCCATACTTGAACACACTCTCTGCAACCAAACTATTTCCTTTCTTGCATGAGTAGCTACCATGTATTCTGCCTCTATAATTGAAAGTGTCACTACAAACCATCTTTTTCTCATCCATCTGACTACATCTCCAAATAGTTTAAACACGTACCCACTTGTAGATCTTCTTCGATCCAGATCTTCATCCGAGTCTACATCAACAAAGCCAAGGATGTCTAATATTATGTTCAATCGTGGTCTTCCTTGGTAGCATAGACCATAATCACTAGTGCCATGCAAATACCTGAAAACCCACTTCACTATTGTCCAATGCTCCTTCCCTGGTTTTGACATAAACCTGCTCAATTCTCCCATTGCATGTGGAATGTATGGTTTAGTACAAGCCATTGCATACATCAGGCTACCGACTATACCTACGTATGGAACACAAAACACATCCTTTCCCTCTTCTTCTGTCTTGGGACATTGTTCAACAGATAAATTTATGCCTATAGGAATAAGATCCTCCATTGGTTTACTATACTACATATTAAACCTCTATAGTATTGTCTCGAAATACTTCCTCTAGTTTAACTAGAGCTTTCTCTTTGCCCAATCTTGTTTAATTTGCATGCTCAAAATATAGTTTGCAACACTAAGATCCTTCCTGTCGAATTTAGAGGAAAATTTTGTTATGAATCCAACTCACAAAAAGATAGAAAAGAGAGATCAACGCCTTAGAAATAAGCCTCTTCGAGGGGGCAAACTCCTTTACATTACACAAATAAACAATTCTTAGATGATACAAATGACAAGACCTCCTTTCTATATATAGGAATCTAAGATGTCATAATAAAATCAGAGCCGACATAACAATAATAATGTAAGGGTGCAATAATAACAAAAGTGGGTTTCTATGGGGCATAATAATAACAATATGGGGACTACATCGGCACAACAATATAATAAGGGGGTTGTACTAATAACAATAAGGGGTTACACTAGTAGTATAGGGACCTAACATGCCCCTCTCCTTCAAAAAGTGTTGTCCTCAATACTTGAGTAGTTCTTGATGCTTCTGTATAAAATTATTGTCCTCCCATGTGGAATCTTTAGAGGGTAAGTTCTTCCACTTGATCAGATACTCTGAATTTGATCGATTTCGTAGCTGTCGGGTTCTTGATTCTATGACTGCTCCAGGTTCCAATATGATTTTCCCTTCCTCGTCAAGTTCTGGAAATATCTTTTGAACCATAAAAGCATGTTAATGTGTCTCATTATATGGCAAAAGCAAAAAAGTAATCAAATGAAAAAAGATAAAAAAAATTAATATAAAAATATCAATTAAATGAGTTGAGTTTCATACTTGTTAATTATAAAAAATAAATGCTATATTTGTAACAAAGCTGAATCACACTAAATTTTGGTAAAAGCTATAGTGACCCTATTTAATGGGTTCAGAAAATATAAATAATTTTATAAAAAGTAAATACTAAATTTGTAAATAAGTCAACTGATAGTAAATATTGGTAAAAACTACGGTTAATCACTCACAAAATATAAATAACTTTTCTAAATATGCAGGTTTAAATATGTAAAGTTAAATGAAATGCTAAAACTCTTTAAAAATAGAGTTAGAATTTCTAAACAAATAATTTTATATATTATATTTTGAATAATATAAAATACGTTATTATACTCATACTTAAAATTTTAATTATAAAAAAAATTTTAAAATATATTTTTAAAATTTTCAAAAAATAATTTTAACATTTTGTTATATGTTATTTTCAAATTTCTATTAAAAAAATTGATTTTATAAACTTGAAAGGGTAGTTTCTTGGGTTGTGGTTTTATATATACAAAAAGATTATCATTTTTACTAGTATTTTAATAATAATTAAAAAATATGCTTACTTTTTATTTTTAAATTTGTTTAGCAATCTTTAGAATGTTTACAACACATCTCTTGAAGAAATTGGAATTAAAAAACATAAATCAATAGAGAAATGGGGGGTTTTTTTCACTACTTAAAAATTTATGTAAAATATTAATGAATATCTTTTAAAGAAAATGAATAAATTAGATAAAAAATATATATTAAATTTTAGAAAAAATATGACATGAAATTGAATTTAAATTCACATGTTTTGTCTTCTTTTACCACCACCTAATTCTTCATGATTTTGTAAATTTAAGAGTAAACATTCGAACTCCATTTATTTTTATAAAACTTATTTGCCACAAAAAGGGAAAAAGTGATACACATTAACATGATTTTACGTTCTGCAACTTTTGAATGAGTGGCCACACTTCTTTGTTCTTCTTCCATTCATCCCTTCCTTCATTTATCCAATCTCGTTGTATAATAGAAATAGCACAAAACAATGCTTCCATGTCCTCATCCTTCCTTGAGAGTTCATCTACAACAACATTTTTCTTCCATTTTTTGCAGATGATTTCAAAGTCATAACCCAACATATTCGTGACACATCTTTTCTGTTCTTCTAAAGATAATCTTTGCTATAAAAAGTATTTAAGACTATCATGATCCATTTTTACCTTGAAGTGTCTTCCCATTAGGTAAGGTCGCCATTTCTTAAGTGCATGCAATATTGCCAACATTTCCTTCTCATAAATAGCTTGCTTGAGATGTAGCCATAAAAATACCCAATCACTTACTTCCAAACTTCTTTCATTGTGATGTCGATCTGCCTGTTGTTTCATTTGATTCTGTACCAAAGTGGCATTATCCTTTAAAAGTTGGAGAACTTGTTGTTGATGCTCGATTTGATCTTTCACTGCTTGAACCTTTTTCTTCTTGATATGTCCTTCTATCTTGAGATTTTGAGTGGTAATTTCTTCCAATGCATTACAAGATATGGTCGGATTCATTTCTTGATGCTCGATGTGATCTTTCACTTCTTGAATATTTTTATTCTTGATAAGTCCTTCTATATTGATAGTTTGAGGAGTGGTAATTCCAGCCAATGCATTACAAGATATGGCCAGATTCATTTATTCTTTCTCGATGTGATCTTTCACTTCTTGAACCTTTTTCTTTTTTTATATGTCCTTCTATCTTGAGAGTTTGAGGAGTGGTAATTCTTTCCAATGCTTTACAAGATATGGTTGGATTCATTTCTTCTTTCTCTGAGGTTGGTTCGTATTGTATATCCTCTTGTTTTGATGTTTCTTGATCCTTTTATTCCTCCTCTTCACAATCTATGTAAAATAATTTCTTCTCAACATACTTATGACCTTTAATGTATTTGTTATTACAATTGTAACAAAGCACTTTTTCTCTTCTTCAAATCGTTCTGGTGTCAACGTTGTAGGTTGTGGAAGGCTAGGAGAACAACACTTCCATCTTTATAGTTGTGAGGGGTAGAATTCCTTGTTTCCACAATTTTGCTTTCCACTTTTCTTGCCAACCTGAATGCCTTCTCCAATGAATCAGGTTCCCAAAGATGAACCTCATGTTGAATGTTATCCTTTAGAGTCCCTATGAAGACATCAATCCTATGCTTCTCTGGAATATCATTTTCCCTTATATTCAATTTTTGAAGGTCCTCAATGTTCTCTTCCATTGAAACCTTTTGTTTGAGATTTAGCAATTGGCTAAAGAAGGTGTTTCTCTTTGTATCCTCATAATGTGTTATCATTTCCTTCGTGAAAATTGACCACGTAACAAGTGGTTTATGAGAACAAAGCTATTTATACCATAAAAATTGAGCTGGTTCTAAATATGAAGATGCAATACGTACCTTTTGTAAGAGTGGTACACCGTGTAAATCAAAATAATCTCCATATGTAGTATCTAATTTACCAGATCCTTGCCATCAAACTTTCTCATCTCACTTTTTCTTGATTTTAGGAGCTCTATCTTGAAATCACTATAACTATGCAATTTTGGATCTTTAAGTTCTGAAATTTCGGCCAATAATAGCTCTCTGAGTCCTTTTTCTAACTCCACAAGTCTTATCACAATTGGATTCCCGAAGAAAGATTTATTCCCAATATCCCGCGATGACCTAATTATAGACTAGTTCAGTAGAGTGAACTTGTGCGACATGCCACATGTCACTGTTTCAACCTTAGGTACTGCATATTATACCCAAGAAAAATACAGTTTGTCCTCTTTCTGTAATTTCTTGTGAAATTTTAATATGATTCTCAGAGCGAAAGTTATGATGGTTTTCCCAAGGTCACCTATTTAGGATGTAATTCGAGAGTCTGGAAAAACCCTAACTTTCTTAGATCGTATATCCACAAATATAGCGAGCTAAGATCTGAAATTTGGACCTAAGGTTTAGACTGATTTCTTCTCAAATGAGTTTTTTTAGATTCTGAAACTTTGTAGCGAAATAGTTATAGCGAAAATTCCACGTTGACTTGTTTTAGTTCAAATTATGGACCTTGCAAAAACCCTAACTTCCTCAGATCATATCTCCGAAAATATAGCGAGACAAGAACTGAAATTTGAACCCGAGGTTCAACATGATTTCTTCTAAAATGTTTTTTTTTTAGCTTCTGAAATGTCTTAGAAAAAAGGTATAGTGAAAATTCCATGATGACCTACTTGGAGCAGCGAAACCCTATAATCCAAAGCTCTGATACCAAATGTTATGAAACCAGTTCACAAAAAGATAGAAAAGAGAGATCAATGCCTTAGAAATAAGCCTCTTTGAGGGGGAAACCTCCTTTACATTACACAAATAAACAATTCTTAGATGATAAAAATGACAAGACCTCCTTTCTATATATAGGAGTATAAGATGTCATAATATAATTAGAGCCGACATAACAATAATAATGTAAGGGCACAATAATAACAATAGTGGGCTTCTATGGGGCACAATAATAACAATATGGGGACTACATGGGCACACAAATATAATAAGGGGGTTTTACTAATAAAAATAAGGCATTACACTAGTAGTATAGGGATCTATCAAATTGGGCCTTGAAATCATGGATAATTTCTTTGTCATTTCCAATCAGAAACATATCATCCAATTACAAGACTAGATAAATAACATGGTCACCAATTAATTTAAAATACATAGAGTGATATGATTTTATTCTACTGAATCCAAGTGCCTATATATATGTATCAAATTTCTAATACCACATCCTTGTTGATTTTTTGACCCATACAGAGACATTTTTAACTTGCATACTAGTTCTTTCATTCCCTTCACTGCAAGGCCTTCAGGTTAATTCATGTAGATCTCTTCTTCCATATTCCTATGAAAAAACATTGTCTTCGCATCCATCTATTTTACCTCAAAATCAAAAGAAACAACAATAGATAAAAGTAATCTAATAGGACCTACCTTGGAAACAGGAGAAAAAATATCACCAAAATTAATTCCCATCACCTAGGATTAACCTTTTGCTACCAACCAAGCTTTTTGTTTCTCCACCTTTCATTCTTCATTCATCTTCTTCTTAAACACCAATTTGATTCCAATGGGTTTCCTTCCATCCTGTAACTCCACTAGATCCCAAGCCTCATTTTTGTCCAAAGATGCCATTTCATCAACCATGGCCTCTTTACAGAGTTTTCCATCCTCTAAATCTACTGCCTCCCTGACAGTTTTGGGATCATCATCAGTAATAGATAGAGAAAAATTTGAATAGAAAGAAGATGGACTATACCTTTCTGGTTGTCTTCTTTCTCGAACTAATCTTCTCACAGATCGAGTTTGTGGCTCTTCATCTTTTGATCGTGTTCTGCTATAAAGTTTGAGTCTTCCTCCTTTAGCGCAAACTCTATCTTCTCAGGTTCCTTTGGTGGGAATTTATGTTTAATAACATTTTTCACCTCTCTAAACACCACATCTCGGTTGTACACAACCTTCCTTTTTATTGGGTTCCAAAGCTTATAACATTTTAAACCATCCTTATACCCAACAAAGATGCACCTTTCATATTTACTATCCAACTTGGTTCTTTTATCCTTTGGAGCATGGTCATATGCATCACAACCAAATACCCTTAAATGTGAAAGAGAGGGTTTCTTACCAGTCCATGCCTCATTGGAGTCTTATCCTCCAACAGTGATGGAGGTTTTCTATTAACTAGGTAACATGCAATCTCCACTGCCTCTGCCCAAAATTCTTGTGCTAACCCGATACCACTGAGCACACTTCTTGACTTTTCCATCAACGTCATGTTTATTATTTCTACAAATCTATTTTGATGAGGTTTGTATGGAGTAGTTTTTTGTCATGCTATACCACACTTCTTATAGAACTCTTCAGATTCCTTCTTGTAGAAACCTCGACCATTATCTGTCCTCAACACCTTTGTCTTCTTCTTTGTCTCGTTTTCCATCAGAGCCTTAAATTATTTAAACCTGTCAAAGAATTCAGATTTCTTCCTAAGGAAATATAACCATGTATTCGTTGATAAGTCATCTATAAATGATACATAGTACATAGACTTACCCAGTGATGGAACCGACATAGGTCCAAACACATCATTGTGCACAAGCTCTAATATCCATTTTTCCCTCTTAACACTAGAGGGGAAACTCACCTCATTTTGCTTCCCATATAGACAATGTTCACATAAATAAAAATGTAGAGAGAAATTAGACATACCTTCTACCATACCATTACCATGAAGTATGCGAAGGCCCTTCTCTCCAATATGTCCAAGCCCTTGATGCCATAACATTGTCTTTTCTCGAGAGACCACTATATTTTCTACTCCACATTCAAGAACCACAGAACTGTTGCACCCATGAATAATAATACTACCTAGAAGCTTGTACAAAGTTCGATTCTGAACTCCCTGCATCAATACCAGTGCTCCCCGAACAATCTTGCAGGTATATTTCTTGAACATTGTTTTTACACCTACATCATCCATATTGCTTACAAAAATCAGATTTCTGGCCAATGCAGGAATATGAAGAACACCCAGAAGTGTTATAATCCTTCCACCTTGCAACTTCAACTTTAATTTTCTACATCTGACGATTCTAGCCTTCCTGTCATCCCCTAAGAAGACATCACCACCATCATATTTCTCATACTTGTAGAACCACTCCCTATGGGGAGTGAAGTGAAAAGATGCACCTGAGTCAATCAACCATGCCTCATGATCTACATGCGTACTTGAAGAAGAAGCCAAGTCCACATTCCCACCTTCATCTGAGGTGGTTTTCACATCTATGGAAATATCATTATCGGGTCCCCTTCCTTTCCGAGGAGCTTTAGATCTATAGTCCTTTTTGAATTGACCTTCCTTTTCGCATTTCCAACAAACCTTTACAAGTTTTCTTGGAGATTTAGATCTCCCACTCGAGGAATTATTTTTGCTTTTGTTATGGGACTATCCTCATACATACAAGGCATCTCCATTCTGGCCCTCCATAATTTTTCATCTCATCTCCTTCGATAGAAAGGATGAGACTATTTCATAAAACTTCAAGGTAGTTGTATTGCTACCTATTGCAACTACCAGACTATCCCTCGAATCTGGTAGAGAACACAACAAAATGTCGCACTTATCTTCATCTGAAAATTTAATACCAAAATATAACAACTAGCTTACCACAATATTAAAGGCGTTCAAATACTCTGTCATCGAGTCTCCATCATTCATCCTCAATTTATACAATTTTTTCCATAGGAACAATTTGTTCACCAAAGACTTAGATTGGTACAAAGTCCCTAACTTGTCCCACAAATCCTTCATCATAGCTTTCCCTGATACATTCAACAATAATTATATGAGATACACAACCTTAATTTTCTCTTTGCTTTCTGATCCAACTTCACCCACCTTCATATGACATTGTTGTTGGTTTAATACCTGGATCTACCACGATCCACTGATCTTTACCCACCAGCAAATACCCCATCTTGATTTTCCACGACTCAAAAATATGAACATTAAATTTCTCGATCTCTATCTTTCCACTGCTCTCCATCCTCTTTCACCGCAAGAATGGAACCCTTAGATCTCGCACTGACCCCTCAACAACAAAGGTGTCCCTTTTAAGCCAAAACAACTCTGATACCAAATGTAGGTTTTAACCCTGTACAAAAATTACCAACAGACGAATTCTAAAAATAGAAAATAAACAATGATGAGAATATAAAACAAATACACATAGATTTCCCCTGTATCCCAAAACCGGGACTACTATATTGATTTTTCATTATGTTCCTTTAAATGTTACAATACATATATATACATGTCGAAGAATTCATAAACCCCAATCCATTAACCCTGGATTAGAACATAATCGTAGTTCCCTTAACCGGATCTACAAAATACCACGAGTATAAAACCATCATGCCCAAAGCCATGTGCAAAACCCATGCACAAAACCATTGGTAGGTCCGCCCACCTAATATAGGGTCCAAAAAACAAAGGGCTTATTAGGATAACTTTGATTTTTTATTTCTATAGATGAAGTCATTTAACAATGAAGATGGTAGAGTAGATCAAATTTCTTTAGACAATGGTTGTTAAGGTGATATTAGAGAAATTATCCTATGGATAGGGTAGTCCTCTTACTCATTTCGTTGATGCCTATGAAAGGCTATAGATAAATTGTCATGGCCCTTCACACTAAATCTAGATTTCTTGTTCAAGATATTATAATGAGTAAAGGAGTGTGTGCTACGCCTTTTTATGGAATTTTTCTCACATGATCCCGATTGATGCATCTAAAATACTCTACTCCTAGCTCGAGCAATCAATTAATTCCACAAAAATGATGAAACATACCTCCCTTAAACTAATTTTCGCATAAAAAGAATATATATGACAACTAGGTCTATTCTACCTTGCTTAATGAAAAGTAGATCTACTAATTTGTATAATATAAATGTCGAAAGATCACACACAATAGACGAGAAATGCCATAGATCTATATTAATAATGAAAAAAGTACAAAAATGCAATATTACTAATTGAGATTGGATCATTATATTATTTTTCCTCGAGCTTAATGTTTTTACAGTGGAAAAATTAAAGGAATCAACTTGCAGAAGAAGTTTGATCAGCAAGACCCGATTTGGAGACTTGAGGTCTGAAACCGTTTGGGGCTAGTTTAGTCCGTAAATTATGCTTTTTGGGTCTAAAAATTTTCTGCTTAAGCACCAGACCAGGAGACATTATTCGACACTAAAATACCCTTCCAATGGTGCAGCAATTGGAGTTCATATGCAAAAGTTATTTTTTCGCGGAAGTTGACAAATTATGTTTGACCACCATAATTCGAGAGGATGCCACTTTAACCATGGTTACTCATGGGAAAGGGGATAGCCATGTGGGGAATATGAAAAAAACTCTAGAAGGGTCGAGTTATAACACATTTAGAGGGTTGAATGGGTCAAATCTAACCCTTATTTGGTTATTGAGCTAGTTATAACAAGGCCACCACAAGTAAAAGGGGTTTGATGCTATTTATTGCATTTTATTCCATAGTATAGTAGAGTAGTTAAGTGTGGAGGGAGAGAGAGAGAGAGAGAGAGGATAAAATAGGGGGTTGGTGTTTTTTAGTAGCCCATGAGCCATAGGTCTTAAGAAACTCCATGTATAGTTCTTCTCCTTTGTACTTGCATCATCTCTATCCCAGGCAAACAAAAGTAGATTATCCTAATCTTTTAATTGAATTTTCTCCAATAAGGGTTTCCTAACGTAAGCTCCCTTTTTAATCCTCAATATTGTAAATATTATGATTATAATGACGGACAATTAGCATGGATGTTATACCTCACTTTATCATGATGTAAATATTCTTCAAATATATATTTATTGTTGAAAAGTGATGGAGAAGACAACTTATATATATTTCAATTGATGCGAGAGAAGCTTCAATGAGTGAAAGTTGTGATGGGATTAGGAAGTTTCATATTCTTGATTATTTTATTTTTGCCTTGATTTCCTAATTTGGTAGTTAGAATATCAAAGTTACTAGTAATTAAAAACAACGGTGAAGAGTGGTATTGGAAAGCTTAGAGGGAAGATAAATCTACCCATTTGGAGCCTCCCAAGAGTTTACTCCACAACCCAAGGAGAATATCAAAAGGGGAAAAACTAACCAAAGAGGAAAATAGCAAAAGAAAAATAGAGAGAAGGGTGAGAGAACAGAAGAGATTTCATGACTGAGAGAGTTTTAAACAATGAATTGCATTAAAAGGCTCAACCCACATATAGGTGTAGGAGATGTGAATCTTAAAAGGAGCTAAATAGAATCCTACGAATCATAACTACATAGTGTGCAGGGGAGTTGTAAAGTGAAATGGACAAGGAATCAAGTAGAAGCCTTCACCTAAGCATGGTGCCTTGGAGGAATTTCTAAAACATTATTTTACTAAAGCATGTGAGGAATTGGATAAAGGAAACACTAAGGGACTACTAAATCAATGAAGGGATTCTATTCGTGTTGTCCCAACCTTGGATGGACATATTTGATGTGTTAAGAGGCCTTGACTTAGCCACTAAAGTGTAATTCTTGAAACTTGCAAGTGAAGGGGACCGAAATTTTCATTTACTCCTTAATTGTAGCAATAAGTGACGCTAATTAAAGCTTTCCCTAAGGCATTGGGTCTGGCTTAGGGGTGGCTAGCTACAAGAAACGCTACATTGACATTGAGCCAAAGGTTTTGTGGAGAGTGGCTCACCCTCCTTCCGTTTCTAGAAACTCAAGTGTCCTAAATAAGTTTATTTACCTCTTATGAATGAAATTACATAACGTTTTAAGGCTTATGAGTAATTTCTTTTCTTGTTACTGTACTTATTAGTAATAATGGTTTGATATATGTTGTGAGCATCTGATAAATGTGTATGAAATGATAATGTTATTTACTATTGCTTGAATATGGCTATGGTGATTTATTGGGTATGATGTAACAATGAGATGAACAAATCGGTATTGTGCTTGGTCACTAATAACTATTTTCTTCTGTAAGTAAATGGTGGATATATGTTGAATATGGAAAAATAACTTAACGCATGTTGTCCATAGCAAATAAGAATAATATAATTATTAAAATTGATGTAAAATTAATTTAATGTCTAAGCCTCTTATCTTTTCTTATAGCGATGTGAATTGAAAAATAATATAATATTTCAAATAACTAAAATTATAAAATATAATTTTGATAAGGAAATATATATATATATATTATAAGTATATTATATATATATATATATCTATATATTATAATAATTAATATTTTATAATAATAAATTTATTCAATAAAAAAAACCTTTAATCATTAATAATACATTCAAAGTTGATAAATACTACAAACTTAAATGTATCTGGTATCTCAATTTAGACTCTAAATTGATCTATATTAAAAACTTAAATTTATCCATATCTTAATTTCGACTCTACTCCTCTTCATCCAAGCTCTTTCTTGTCGCTGCCCTAAGCCGGCTAGCTGCATGGGCTATTATGTTATGGCTAAAGCGCTAGTAGTAGATTTTATAGCACTAGTAGTAGATCTTATAGCTATGTCCCTAGTAACAAAGCATAAAGAAGTCCAGCCACCACCAGCGAGAGAGGCGATCGCAGGTTCGATCTGATCCTTTGCAGGTTAGGCAGCCGGAAGCACAGCTAGCCCCTGCCCTGTCAATAGTCTTTTAGCTTTGAGCTTGAACTTGTTTCAGCTACCCAGCTGCTATTGGGGTTACAGATGAGTTCAAGCGAACACAACAAGCCCTTGTTGTCAAAGTATATCAAAGTGTAATCTGTTTTGCGAACGAGGAAGGCGACAGCCACGTCACTGGTTTTTTTAGTGCTGATGAGCTGCTCCCTCCAGCATGGGTACAAATATCAAGTTTCAAGATTGATGCTCCACATAATTTCAAGATTCATGCTCCACATAGTTTCAAGTTTCAAGATTGATGCTCCACATAGTTTCAAGATTCCAGGCAGGGTACACAGAGATATAAACTATGCCAATGGTTTGGAACGCAGCTGCGTCGGTGGTTCATAAGGCTCTGCTGCTTGAGCGAATGAATCCGGCAGTTCAGTTCAACGATCTGCTATGCAGTAATCAATGGGTTCGGAAATGTTTCAGATCATTCCTCTGTTTGTCGTTTTAAGCTATGGATTAATAAATGGGATCGCAAACAATTCAAGGTTAAGTGATTATATTGTGAAATGCATAAAAATATAGTTATATAGAATTAGTTGTACATATTAGAAACACATACACCAATTTATTATGACACCTCTCCCTCCACATCGAACCCCTTGGAAGACCTTACAGAAGCACGTCGAACCCCTTAAACGACCTTACAGAAGCGTTTCGACTTAAATAAGTTAATCTGAGAAAATCACACCAAAACTAGTATTTCTTATATTCCACAAAACGCTAAAATAATGAATGGTTGTCAAAGTATATCAAAGTGTAATCTGTTTTGCGAACAAGGAAGGCAACAGCCACGAGACAACTTCGAATTGGATGACATGGATCTGGAAAATGATGGAGACCTTGACGTTGGGGAGTTCGTATGTGCTTTGTAATATTATTGTCTTTTATGGGTTTTTTATGCGTTTGCATCACGATACGAGTGTAACGCTGGCTTCTTTTCTGAAACTTCAGTTCCATTATTTCAGATGAGAGAAAATGATGCCAGAAAATGAGACGGTCCTTGTAAGGGGCATAAACATTAAGTATATGATGAAATCAGAAATGCCTCGGAAATTGGCCACAAGCAAGATACCAGAGAAACATCTAAAAGCTTTGACCGTAACCCAAGTTGGATCCCATAAAGCAGCAAGGCCCCAGAGAAGCCAGTGGAATCCATGGCAATATAAAACCTATTTTGGAAAAAAATTATAAGTTTCATCAAATTCCAGACTTGGTTGAACGCAAATCAAATTCCAGACCTGGTTGAATGCAATTCAGAGTTTTGAACGTGCGCGATTACACGACCATTGAGCTAGTTTGAACTGTTATTCATCTTCATGCCACGTCAACCCCTATCTTATCCTCCGTTGCGGCACATTTTTATAGGCAATTAGTTCCCAATCTTATTATTGGGTTAGCATATGGTACTAATATTTACTCTACTCTTATATTTGCCCATGTAAAAAAATGTCCGAAGAGTTTGAATTATGGAGTTGTCTATAATGCGACTTTTTGGAGATTCCGGTGACGGAATCCGGTCGAAGAAATGAGGTTAAATCTTGAGTTTTAGCAGTTAAAATGGTTTTTTAACTGTATATTTGGATTCAGCACCCTGGAAAACCCCTGGGAGCCATTGATTGTGCAGAAACTAGCTATCAAAGTTGGGATTCCAATGAATTGCTGCCGAATTTTGACCGGAAAAATCCACCGGAAAGCCTTTCAAAAAGTCGCGTTATAGACTACTGCTTGAATTATTAATAACATACTGTGAAAAAAATAAAAATAAAATTGAAAAGATAAAGTTTAAAAAACATTTCTTATTTTTATTTTTAAGTAAAAACGTTAAATTATTTGCATTTTTATATTAAATGGTTATAATTTTTATTATTTTAATTTTAATATAAAGATAACGTTATTAGTAATTTTAAATATAAATAAATATATGTTATATTTACAACATTTTTGTTATAAAAATATTTACATATGTTTTGTTTCAAGAGTCTCGGTTGATGAGCTAAGATCCAGTGTCGCCCAAGGTTTCATTTCATTTGAGATATGCGGCGGCCTCCTTATGCTAAGCACGTCGTCAACCAGAGTGCATAATAAAAGGTAGGTGCCAAAAGGCTCTTCGCTTCTCCGTCAAGACTTGTGGGTAACCTTAAGATGACGGTGTTTGACCTGAAAACGACACTGACGAAATAGCAGACTTATACATTACCACTAGCTCAAGCATAATGCATGAGCAAAACGTGGCGCAGGAAAACCGTGACAGGTACCGATCGGACATGAAGATCCCTTTCATCTGTCTCATTTGCAAATCGAACCAGGGATCACTGTTTAGCAGTCGGGCACGCGCAGCGAAGGGGCGCAACAGGTTTAATTCTAGGCGATAAATCGTTAACGCCGTAGCTTGCATTCTACTCTCGCATGGCTTGGCAAGTCGTGAGGCCCTCTAATGTCTGGTTCGCGATATTGATGTACAGATCGTTGTGCTGAACAGTGTATGTGAGGTTAGCCTGCGAGAAATTGCTGGAACAATTGCAGGCACAAAATCCCAGCTGTTGGCCTGGGAACGTGGCAGGCTGATGGGGATATATGTACTGAAGCTGTTAGGATGCAGAAAGGATTGCTGCAGATTCCCATGAAGAGGAGAATTGCGTTGCAGGAGGCAAAGGCTTCTCCGGAGCAAGATCTGTTCTCCTTCCTGCTCTCTCATGTTGACGAGCGAGGTGAAAAGGAATCCCTCACTGACGAAGAAGTTAAGGACAACTTCATCCTGCGTTTATTTGTAGGGCATGGCAGTACTACCACAACAATAACATGGCTACTCAAATTTTTAGCAGAAAATCTTGACTGCTACGACCGAGTCTTGAAAGGTATTAATTTCTCTGGTTCCTCTGTGCGGAGCAACTTTAAATTTATAAGGTTATAAGGATTATTTGTAAGGTGGAATATTTTTTTAATGCAATGATCTATGGAACAAAATGTAGAGTAGAATATACATATTGAAATTGTATTCTTGACGCGGACGACGCATTAACATTTGTATTAGATTTGTAGAATAACCAGTTATATTTCGGTTTTCCAAATTGTCATATTGATCTAAGCTTGTGATAAATTTACTGGTTCACTGTAGATAGACTAGCCCTCGTGATCTTCATGGAAATACCCTGAGTGGCTTGAAATACCCTGAGCGGTTCTAAATTTGTGGAGATTTCCTACGAATTTGATGATGAAACAAAAAAAATCCCTGGGAATTTGATGTTGAAGCAAGAAATTGCCAAATTACAGAGCAAGTTTTTCATAATTCTTTATGATAATTAAAGAAACCTCCATTACCAGATTTAATATATGAGTCGGTAAGAGATAGGAACGTCGGAGGGATATGGAACCCTGCAGCCGGGGTAGCGGCCATCTCCATCGCCACTTGTAATGAAACATTACTTCCTTTCTTATAAGTTGTTTGATCTACCTTACTTCTTTCATTTTATAAGTTGTTTGTACTTTCATTGTTGAAACATTACTTCCTTTTATAAGTTGTTTGTGATCAAGGAATTACATGCAACGAAGACTAAGAATAAGTGTCTTCATAATTTTAACACACCAGTTTTTATTGATAGAGCTTAAAGAACACACAGCATGATTGAAATATGGATGCATTGATTTGACTGATAAAACTAAAACTGAAAGTAAAACAGTTCGATTGAATGAGAGAGACACACCAGTTTTTATTGATAGAGCTTAAAGAACACACGACATGATTGAAATATGTATGCATTGATTTGACTGATAAAACTGAAACTGAAAGTAAAACAGGTTCAACTGAACTAGAGATTGAGGCACATACAATACAAAGCGGTTGTTTGATTTCGAAGGGATCGAAAATTTCAACGCACATCGGACATTCAACGCCAACAGTGGAGTTGGATTTGGATTTAGTGGTACCTTTCGCCTTTTTTTTTCCAATTCCTATTTGGAAATTTTGGTTAGATATTTTTTCAGAAGGAAAAAAACGATTGAAATTGCGAAATAAGTAGCAGTAGCAAACAATAAATTGTCGAATACGTACTAGTAGTAATTGTGTCAAATGGCCTGCTGTCAGAGATTTTTGCATGCATTTGTCATTTTACAGAACAAGTTTTTGATAATTCTTACAAAATGTTACTATACTCCCAGAAAACTGAAAGGTGGGAAATGGATATTGCAGGATAGGAAATACAAAGAAATGATCAATACTCACAATCCAGTGACCAAGTGATAAGTCGGTTTATGTAATGGTAAGCTTTTTTTACTTTTGAATGACCTTGAAAGTAAATTTTCAGTGCTATTTGAACAAAATTATGTGCTTATACTAACAGTAATAACAGATGTAAAAGGACTGGAACTCACGCATGCTGGAAATGCTGGAAAACATCTTTGCTGCTTCGTTGCCAGCATATGAAACAAATGCTGCTGCTGCTTCATCTTACGGCTGGTGATTGATGTGCCTCATGATTCCAGCTTGATCTTACAGAACAGACCCTCCACGTTTGGCTACGAATAACAAACAAAGATCTCTCCGAGATCGGAGAGAGACCAAAAATGTTAAGACAAGCAAGATGCTTTGCTTTGCTTTCATTTTAAGGCAGGCAAATCAAGTTGGTTGTTCTCATGCAAATTACGGTTTTGACACGGCATTGCAGGGATTGTTTGACACGGCAGGGCAATTCTGACACGGAGGGCAGCCATGGAGGGCAGCCATGGTTTGACATAAGTTTTGTTAGTTTTGTTAACATTAAATGTTGGAGATTAATGCTAATGCAAACATAGCATTAGTTCATGAAGCTGTGAAATTGTTCTAATCACTTGTACTTCTGCCAATTTTACCCTAACTTTTCAGCATGTATACCTCATTTTTTGAGGCCAAATAAGATGAAGATTAGTTTGATTGGTTAAAAGCATAAGAAACTATAAAATATTGTATTGCTTTCTGTGTCCTTTTAAGAAACTTTGTTTTAAGTTAAAATACCGTTGTTGATTATCACGCCAAAGTAATGCTATCTAATCGAATCGATTACTATAATCCCTGCAGCCCGGAAGGGGCAGGGACTAATAAGACCCCCTAACAACTCTCAATCCACCTCTAGCAGACATAAGAAAATCCTCAGAATAATTATTACTAACGGTTATCTAAGAATATATATATATATATATAATTTAGTCACAAATTTTTTTTTAACTTGTAGAATTATAAATTAAAAAAAAATATTTCCAGAATATTAAATTTTAGCCGTACCGTCTGCAAAATTGGGTATCAAGAATTCTCCAAAACCGTGGACTCCTTATAATATTCAATTACTAGGTAGCATTAATCGGATAACATACTTAACATATATATAACTATAAAAAAATTTAATCGGATAACATACCTATATATATACTATAAAAAAAATTATTATTATATAAAAATTCAAAAAGACTATTTAAAATAGTTAGGTTTTTTAATAGTAATATATATCTTCTTAAATACATCCCATAATGTCATATATTATAGAAATAAGAACAAATTGTTATTTGAATAAATAATAATTATTTAGATATCTAAAAAATTCAGTATAAAAATAATATCAAATCAATTATATAAAAATTAAAGATTTTAAATAATTTTATGAAATATTTTTAGCGTTTATATTATATTGCTATGATTATTATATAAAGTGTTTTATGTATATTTATTTATTTAATATTTAATCATAAAATATTTTATGTTTATTTATTTTATTTTAATAAATTTAGAATTAAGATCAATTTAGTGTTTTTATTTAAGTTATAATGAATGGATTGAGATTACAATATGTAACTATTCATTTCGTATATCATGTTCCACCCAATTTATATGTGAAATGGAAAGTTGTAAAATACAATTGGTAGATCTATAAAGATATTTTTAAATTAAAGATTATTATGTAAGATAGGAGATGTTGGAGTTTTTAGGATAAGAAACTGATTTGTAAATAATTATGATTATCTTCTTGATTAATAAAAACTAGAATACAAAATTCCCCTTCATTATTACACACATAAAGCAATGACCACTCGGCTGTCAAATCTTATAAACCTAGTGAGTTAACAATTAAATTCAAATGATCATCAAAAACCAAATATTAAAAAAATAATAAGAGCGGAGAGAAATCAATATCCTTTTGTTAGAGGAGAAAACTGAACAAAAAAACACTTGAGAATGTCATTCCAAACACTGAAATTTATACTTTGAATAAGTCGGAGAATCAATAGTGAGTGCGCTGATTGTCATTTATTTCTAATGGATTCCTACCAACTATTGATTATGAATTATCTACCGCCAACTAGAGAAAATTCATTGTCAATGTCGTGATTAATATTTTGACACCACCCCTTAATCACAACTTACATGTTAACTTGCTTGTTGGTTTGAGCCTCAACTAGGCTTTACAACATAATTTTGATTTTCTACAACATATAACTTACTTCTACAAATTTCAAATTTATCCTTTCCAAGAGGCTTAGTGAATCTCTCAGCCACATTTTCACTTGTATTACAATATGTGAAGTCAATTTCTTTTGATTGCACTTTTTCTCTTACAAAATGATGTTGTGTGCCTATATGCTTTGTCCTTGCATGATCTATATGATTGTTTTCCAATTTGATAGTGCTTTGATTGTCACATTTGATTACTGTAGGTGTTTGTTGTGTTTCTCCAACATCTTCAAGCATCATTCTAAGCCATACTGCTTCACAGGTAGCACTGCTTAATGATTTGTACTCAACTTCAGTGGATGACAAGGAAAAATTTGGTTGTTTCTTACTGCTCCATGATATCGCCCTTGAATCTATATTGAACATGTATTCAGTAGTAGATTTCTTGTCATCTGGACTTAGCCCAATGAGAATCATAATAACCTACCAACTCAAAATCAAATTTATCAGTATATATAATACCAAAATTAAGTGTTCCTTTCAGATATCGAAGAACTTTCTTTGCTACTTCCTAGTGGCTTTCACAAGGCTTAGCCATGAAATGACTAAGTATGTTGATAGAATATGCTATATTAGGCATGGTAGTGGTGAGGTATTTCATACTTTCCACGAATTAGCGATACAAGGTTCCATTCACCTCTTTGGTTCCATCATCATTGTATAATTTAACATATATTCTAAAGGAGTAGATATTTCCTTACATTCAATCATATTAAACCTTTTAAGGATTCCACTTATATATTTTCTTTGTGTGATTAGTGTCTTGCCAGATTCCCTCCAAACATTAAGACCTAAATAGTAATGCAATTCCCCAAGATCCTTCATCCAAATACCGGTGACAACTGAATTTTAATTGCTTCAATCAACTTGGATTCATTTCTTGTTATGATAAAATTATCAACATATATAGATATCAAAGAAACATTCCCATATTCATCTTTCTTGATGTACAAGTTAGGATCATTTTTGCTTCTCATAAAACCTTTTTCATAAAAGAGAATCAATTTTCACATACCAAGATCTTAGTGCTTGTTTCAAACCATATAAAGTTTTCTTTAACCTACAAACAAGATGTTCATATCCCTTTTTTGTAAAACCTTCACGTTGAACCAAATAAACTTCTTTTAAATAACCATTCAAAAATGAATATTTGACATCTAAGTAATGCATTTTTGAATTATGCTTTGTAGCTAATGCAATCATGATTCTAATTGTGTTCAATTTAGCTATAGGTGTAAAAGTATATTCATAATCAATTTCCTCATTTTGTGAATATCCTTTTGCAACCAATCTAGCCTTATACTTATCAATACTTCCATCAGCACTAAACTTAGATTTATAAAACCATTTGCATCCTATGGGAACTTTGTTTTTAGGAAATTCTGTTAATTCCCATGTGTCATTTTTCATTATAGATCTATATTCTTCATTCATTGCATCTCTCCATTCTTTAGATTCTTTAGCTTCTTCATAGCTTGAAGGTTCTACAACATTCATAACAAGAGATTAATGCATAATCATTATACGTTATAGGTATCTAACTTTGATGTGATGACCTTCTGGAGTTTTATTGCTTTCATCTTTCTTTCTACTTCGTGGAGTCTCCTCTCCTCTTCTTGGAATGTCACGACTGCTTCATGCTCCTTTCTCTTCAACCTGTACATGTTCCTGTGCCTGTTCCTATTTCTGTTCAACACTATTATCTATTTTGACATAATCATCAGTATCATGCCATACATTGGTATTGTTCATTTTATCACCGTCGTTGACATTCTCATGAAACACCAAATCCCTACTTGCAAGCAATCTATGAGAACTGAGATCAAACAACTTGTATGCTTTTTTATCATCACAATGATCAATAAATATGCACTTCATTAAATTTGTATCAAGTTTTCTTCTTTCATCTTTTGGAATATGAGCAAATGTCTTGCAACCAAAAACTCTTAAATGAATCACTTTTGGTTTATACCGATAAAATGCTTCAAAAGGTGTTTTAAGCTCTAAGATTTTGGTTGGATTCATATTTTTCAAATAAACAACAGTATTAATGGTTTAAACCCAAAAACCATCAGAAATATTTTTACCTTGAAAAATACTACGTGCACATTCTACAAGTGTTTTTTTTCCTCTCAACAACTCCATTTTGCTTAGGTGTATGTGGAATTGTAAATTGTTGTAGAATCCCATTGGTTTTACAACATTTATTAAATTCTCTTGATTTAAAATCTCCCCGAGATTAGATCTTAGAATTTTAATGCACTTGCTAGTTTGTTTTTCCACTATACTCTTAAACTCTTTAAAGTACTCAAAAACATCAATTTTCTTTCTTATGAAATATATCCATGTATAGCTAGATTTATCATCAACAAAAATAAGAAAATACCATGCTCCACCAATAGATCTAGTTTGCATAGTGGTACATACATCAATATGAATTAATTCAAGAATTTCCCTCTGTATTTTCTCTTTATGTATAGGAAATTTCTTCCTATGCTACTTTCTAAGTACACATGCTTCACATTCAACGTGATTGTTTTTCATAATAGTACTTCAACCATTGTGTTCTTTTGAGATAACATTAAATCATTGTGATTTAGATGCCTCTACCTTCGATGTCATAACTCTATTGTTGACATTGTTGTAGATGCCAATGCTTGATAACTTGTCCTAGTTAAATCCAACTTATACAACCCTCCAAATCTAGTACCTGTGGTAATAACCTTGTGGTGATCTTGAATGTATTTCACAACACACTATGATTTAACAAATTCCACCTTCAAATCTTGGTCAACAATAGTAGAAACATAAATTAATTTTTTTTTTATACCAGTAACATACATCACATTATGGATATGTTTCTCTTGTCGATTATGCAAAGTCACACCTATCATTCCATAACCTTGAACTTTAAGTGATGTATTATCTCCTAGATAAACATATGTTCCATCAACATTCTCATATTATTTATCCAACCAATCCTTATTACAAGCCATATGAAGTGCTGCACTCGAATCAATGAACCAAGAATTCACATCACCAGTTTCCCCAGACAATGCAACATCAGAAACAAACAATCCGATATTTTTAAATCCATACTTATTCTCTCTAGCTAAAATACTTCAAACAAAAATCTGATAATCTTGTGCTAAGACATTTAATTTGATGTTGACTAAGTCAATACTATACACATTTTCACTAATATCTCCTAACTTATCACTTAAATTTTTGACACAATATATCAAATTGCTTGTATTTTCATTTTCTTCCATTTTTATGGATAAAAGTTAAGTCTTCAAAAATGAGATCAAGTTTGTATTTGCTGTTTCATACAAACCTTTGAGCACATCCCACGTTTCCTTGGATGTTTTGCAATCTGCGATGTGAGGAATAATGTTATCCTTTATGGACATGCGCAAGAACACCTTCACTTTCATCTCTCGTTTCTCCCAATCTCAATCAAAGGCTGCAATAGTTGATTTGGGTTCATCACCACTCACAATTGACCACAAATTATAACCTTCAATAATTATCAATTTAAATTATAACTTGACTTTGAACTTGTGCATCGTTGTGTTTATCTTTTTGTGGGGCAATTTCAAACTATGGTCAAACGCGGTCCTTTTTCAATTTTAAATAGCTTTAGTTTTTATTACATTTATTGCGACCATTATCATTGGAAAAGAATTGCTATGAGACCTAACCAATTTTTGAGTAAACAATGATGAATATAAAAGTGTTTAAAAAAAATTATATTGTAAAAAAATATATTATATTTTGGATTTGAGACCTCTGTGGTATAATATTTTTGATTTAGTCATCGGAGATTCCACAGTAAGAAGATTTTTCTGCCATCGTTTCGAATC
>APFE031289119.1:86132-98121 GCA_000404065.3 Pinus taeda
TAATAATAATACGATTAAAATTATATAAATAAATACCAAACTGTTAAAGAATAGTTCCATCACCTCCACACTCCTTCTAACCATGGAGTGTTCGTAAAAGCCAGTCAGTCTTGCGCTTTTGAGGTCTGAAATTAATAGGGTTAGGAGAGACCTCTGTCGTTTCTCTGTGGATCTTCTGGGTCTGCATTTGGAACTTTCGAACTTGATCTCTCCGTCCCTGTGGGCCAGAATAGGTGCATGCTCTACATTAAAAGCATTGTGTTTGGAGGGGATCAGGGGACAAAGGCAGGCTTCGAAGTTTCAGATCCTAGCACAGAGATCTACGAAGGGTGAATCGTTGGATGGTATTTCCCTGAGCTGTATTTCTACTTCTCAGAAATCGGCCCTTCGGTCTTGGGTTTCGTCCATTCAGTAGCCTGTTTGCAGTGGCAAGCCTACCCCATCATCGATTGGTACAGCAGATCTCTCAGGTAGTTCTCGCGTAGTTTTTCCCCCCTTTCTCCTAAGCGATCTGTAAACCAGCAATCTAGCGAGTCATGGCTACCTCGCTCTGGGAATCAGGCTTCATTGGTGATGGTGGAAGAGCTCCCTCCTGGGTTTATGGTGCCCTCGGGTACTCGGTTTTAGTGGTTGAGCGGTGATGGGGCTGCTAGCCGGAAGGAAAATGCGACCTCTACCTCTCTCAACCAGGAGGTGTTTCAGTATTGCAAGTCTGCCCGAAGGATTGACACTGTTGACGGAGGTATGAGTTTTGCTTGTCATTCACGTATTAGTGATGGAGTGAATGTCCGAAGAAAATGTGACGTTGCTGACAGCAATGCTGGTTCTTTCCAGCGTTCGCATGATCTTGGGGACATGGCTGCCCGGTGTGATGGCTCGGTATCACCCTCGCACAATGATTGTCTGCGTCGAAGCTCGATTGACCAGATCATCGTTAATGCTGTCTCACGGTCAAACGTTAGTGTGGCTGACAGGAGTGGTGTTTCGGTCTCGGCGGTAGAAGATCAAGGTCGGTTTCCATCCACCGTATGCGGGAGGCGGACTATCGGTGTTGACGGTCAGGGGGTGCTTGGAATCAAGAACTGTGGCACGTTTGAGAGTTTTGGTATGTCCATTAGTAATGATCCCATGATCTTAAACCATGATCTTCAGGATTGCTTCTTGTATCTACGCGGTAATAATATTGCGCTTGTGTTGAATAATAATAGGTGGTGGGTTAATAATAGGAGCAGTAGTAATAATTATTTAGATAACGGTATTGAGAATGTATGTAATAATAGAGTGGGTTGTGTTATTAACAACATTAGCGATAATAGGGACATGGATAGTAAAAATAATTCATATAACGATAATTCTAGTTTATTTAATAGTAATATTAAGAAGGGTAATGGGGTTTTATATAATAATAAGGAGGGTTATATTATTTTTTTTTAACCACATGGTGAAACGGTAACTATCAAGCCTAATCCAGGAGAGACCCGGGATCAAACCTCATATTTGGCCTAAAACACCAAGAGTATATCCAACCACCTGTAAGTCGGGTATACTAAGATCCTATGATTTTAGCAAGAGCAGACTCATCGGTAGGGGAGATCCGCCCCTCTAGCCGCCACCATAACAGGTCACTGTACTCCGTGAGATTTGAACTTCGGTATCCTGGGCTTCGCCCAAAAGAACCTACCGTCAAACCGCACATCACTGCACAAGGAGGGTTATATTATTAATAACATTAATGATAATAGGAATAGGGGCATTAATAGTGATATTAATGTATATAATAATAATAATTAAAGTATTAATATTAATATTATTGATATTAATAATAAAGACATTAATATTGATGAGACTTTATATAATAAGAAGAACAATAAGAGTAATTCATATAATAACAATGAGTATAATAATATTAGTAACAATGAGGACATTATTAATGATAACAATAATAAGGAGGGTATTAATAATAATAATAAGGACATTGGTATTAATTTTTTTTTTTGTAAGTCAGAAAGTTGTATTAAAAAAAGATCAAATATTTACATCGAGTCTGCCAAGGCAGACAGGAACCAAAGTAGCACATTACAACCTTGCAGAGCAAAGGCATTGGAAGCGAACTGCCATGAAACAAAAAACCCACAGGCAAGTTTGACAAAAAACTGGAGAGCTCACCACGCAGTGCGGCTGTTTTAAGATCATAGGTATAGCACTTAATAGCTGACAAAAAAAGGCAGTTTAAACTGAAGCATTTACAAGGCTGAAACAAAAAGACCCGAAATCGGCACATAGACCCGAAATCGACCATGAACCCGAGAACTACCATAGACCCGAAATCGACCATGAACCCGAGAACTACCATAGACCCGAAATAGACACATGACATAAGAGGACATAAAACGAACCAGAGGGAAGCCGAAGAAGCCAAAACTGAGCCGAGAGAGCCCGGGGCCTAAGGGAATCCGCCCGGACGCGGGAAGCCACCCAGCCTGCTGGTTATGTCCAGACCCACATCGAGGAAATGTTTATCCATTTTGTCTTGCAGATCTTGCATGGATTTGAAGTTCTGGGCTTCCTTCATCTTCTGCTCCTGTACCACAAGGTCCGGGCTAATAGTTTTCCTGAGCAGCCTGATGAGTAGGGTGATCTTTTTGTTGACAATCTCCACCCCTTCCTGAACGGCCGAGATTCTGCGGTCCAAAGACTCCTGGCTAGCGGAGGGATTACCAGGTTGACTGCTCGGGGCAGGGTGCTCCTTCTCCGTGTTCTGCTTATCAGCTTCCGTCACGTCCAGGGATTTCGCCAGGAGAGTTTTCATCCTCCAACTTTCCGCCTTAGTTCGCATGAACTGGGTAGCTCTTTTAGCTGGTGTGCCCGGGTCACAAATCCAATCGACCTCATCTGCTGCCGGTACCTTCTTCCTGCTTGACTTTAGCCTCCAACTCAACAATTTTTCGTTTGCTTCTTGTTGAGGCTCTCGTAACATACATGTTCTGCGCATTACGCAGATCCTGGTTAGCCCCCGCACATCTGCAGCTGGACGCATCCATTTTAATCTTACGCGACCTGTTACGGCACGGCCTTTCCTGAGCTTGCTTGCTATTGGTGCTGGCAGAACTGAGGGTAGAGGTGGTGGAATCCGCGTTCGACCCCCTTGTTAAATAGCTTGGAGCCATGGAAAAACCCCGAGAGTGGCTTTCCATAGGGGCGAGAGAAGAGGTACTATTGCAATTAATATTGAAGGTGTTCACACGATTCTCATAATCTTCTCCTGCAGGCGCATAAGAATTTATGATTGCCTTTCTCTTAAGCTTGAAGTGCTTGTCCTTTCTTCTCAAACAGTTCTTACGGATAACCTCGTGGCGAGATCTCTGTTGATGGTTCCAATGCCTGGTTCTGCCTCGCACTACTAGCCGCCGCTTCTTCTGTCCAATCCTTCCATAGGTGTGATGGAATACCTGTTTATTGCTCCCGTTTTCTATTTGACGGAGCCGGTGAAAAGGACCGTTACCGGTTAGGCTCGGTCGTTGTTGGTCACGTCTTATTGCGCCAGTTGTGTGCATCGGGCTTTCAAATTCGGACAGGTCACCTCCTCGCAACAGCTGTCCCATCCGCTTCCCTGACTGTCTACTCCACAGTTCACCAAGTAATCCGCCACCCTGTTTGCTCGACGTCGGATCGCCTGGAAGACAAGACCCTGCATGCCGTCCATGAGTTCCGCAATGCTCTCAGTGACTTTGGCTAATCTCTAGTGCTTGATGGCCTTGTTAGCTTGGATCCCCCTCTGTAATTTTTGCGCTGTGGCAATGACCAGAGAGGAGTCCCCTTCCATAATTAGGTTGTGGAGGCTTCGTGAATTAGCAATTCTAAGACCCTGTTCCAGGGCCGCAAATTCCATTTCGTTGTTAGTGCTTTCTCCAAGCGCTCTGTAGTAGATATTCAGTATGTCTCCTTGCTGATTACGTATAACACCTCCAATTCCAGCCAAACCAGGGTTGCTGGGCGACGCCCCATCAAAATTCAATTTGAGACCTCCAACCGGTGGGCATTGCCAAGTATCGCTTAGTGAGGGTGGTGGAGTTCTGTGTTGCGGAGCAGAATGATTGACAATTCCCTCCAGCTGGAAACTTTTTAAAATTCGTAAGTCCAGAGCTGTTGGCTTTTCATTGCTTTCCGATCTGCATTTGGTTTGAATTAATTGCTGGATGTTGGTTATTATGCTGTCTTTTGAGAAATTGATGTTCCTATACTCGTCTTGGAAAATTCTTCGATTGCGCTCCTTCCATATAGACCAAAGTAGAAATCCTGGTGCCGATTTCCAAATGCAGTTGACTCTTTGTGTTCCCGAAAAGTCAGTTCTCCAATTCAGAATAGTGCTGTGAATTGAATCTATTTGCCGGTCCGAGCTGTTGAGGATCCCTTCCATCCAACACCATAATTGCGATGCCCATTCGCAGGTGTTGAAAAGATGGTTCAACGATTCCAATTCTTCAAGACACATAGGGCACCGAGAGGGTCCCTCGAAGCCTTTCTTGCAAATATTGTCCCAAGTAAGGGTCTTATTTCTCATCAAGAGCCATAGGAAAGTTCTGATTTTGGGCCATAGAAGATTATCCCAGACTTTGTTACTCCAGGGCAGGATCTCTCCCTGTTCGTTCTTTTCTAAAATATTTTTGGCTTCTTTCAGTGAGAAATTGCCATTTCCCTTGAGACCCCACCTGAGTTTGTCATCCTCTTCCGTTTTCTTGATCTTTCTTTTAAGGATGCGCTCATTAAAATGTTGAACTGTGTGATTGTTGGCCTCTGTATTCTCATGGTTAAAGTTAATCCAGTCCCTCCAAATTTTCGTCTGTGCTGTACTGATGCCAGTATTGGTTAACTTTGTATCTGCCCCGAGCTTGATATGTTTGCTTTATATTTAGTAATTCTGGAAAGTCGAGTTTGGGTAGTTGTTGCCAGGCGTCCTCCCAGAACAGAGCTAGCCTGCCATTACGAATTTCCCAAAAGCTGTTCTCTTGAACAAGATTTTTGTTTCGCTTGGCATGATTCCATATGGGTGAGCCTTCTGGGGTTTCCTGCAGTCTGATGAGTTCCTGAATGTCACAATCCGGGACATATTTTTCTTTCTAGTGCTTGGCCCAAGGTAAGGTAGGGTTTTCAATCCATCTCCACCATAATTTAGCACCACAAGTTCAGTTGACAACCTCTGGATCAACTAGATTCAGCCCTCCCGTAGATTTTGACATGCAGAGTTTGTTCCAGGCAACAAGAGCCCACTTTTTCTTCTCACCATTGCCGCTCCAAAGGAATGAACGTTGGATATTTCTTATTTGTTGCAGAATGCCTTTGGGAGTAGGGAGCAATGAGAGAAGATAATGCGGAATGGCTTGAAGGACGGCTTTGGTTAGGACTAGTCGACCTGCTAAATTTAGAGCTCTGTTCGTCCAGTGTGAACATTTTTTCTTCAGGTGGGCGAGAATTTTCTCCTAATGCTCTTTTTTCCAGGGATTGAGAGTCAGAGGAGCCCCTAAGTATTTCGAAGGTAGGGAGCCAATCCTAAATCCTAAAAGTTGGGCTAGATGAGATTGAACAGCCGGGTGGGTATTGAAAAAGAAGATAGTTGATTTAGAGAAATTAATTTCCATACCAGAGGCCTGGCTGAAGAGGTCTAGGGTTTCCCTGTAAGCAACCGCCTCCTTCACTGTGGGAGTGCCACGTAACATAGTATCGTCGACAAACTGTTGGTGCGTGGTAGCTGGAAGCGATCTTGTGGGCTGAAGACCTCGTATTTTACCTTCCGCTTTCTTCTTAGCTATGGTACGACTGAGGCCTTCCATTAGGATGATGAAGAGAAAAGGGGATAAGGGATCTCCTTGCCTGATACGTCTAGAAGGAGCGAAGGGAGCAGAGGGAGCTCCGTTGACAAGGATGGAATACCTTGGAGATTTGATTAGAGCCATGATCCACTTAGTCCAAGTACTGTAAAATCCAAACGCTTTTAGAACTGCTTCGAGGTACTTCCAGCTGACTTTGTCATAGGCCTTTGAGAGATCCAATTGCATGAGCATGCCTGCCTCTTTCCTTAATGTAGGGAATGAATCATCTCTTGAGCTAAAAGGATGTTGTCGAAAATTTGTCTGCCCTCCACATATCCCGATTGCTCTTCAGAGATAATGCCTGGGAGAATCGTTTTCAATCTGCTGGCTATCACTTTTGATATAATCTTGTATATGACATTACATAAGGCAATAGGTCTGAATTTGTCAGGGGTTTTGGCTTCTTCAACTTTAGGTATCAGTGCAAGAAAGGTAGAGTTGAAGGATTTGAGAATAGTTCCCGATCGTCTGGAATCTTCCACCACCTCCCACACATCCTGTTTAACAATACTCCAGCAGGCTTTATAGAAATTGATGGTAAACCCATCTGGCCCAGGGGCCTTATCATTAGGCATGCTTCTGATAGCTTCCTCTATTTCCTCCATGGAAATTTCCCTACACAGGGCCCAGTTCTGGTCTGCGGTTATGGTCTTCGAGATGGCTGCAGTTAGTTCCTTGATGGCTTTCTCTCTGTTTATGTGAGGTTCCTGAGCAATCGATTTGAAGTGATCCGAGAGCAGTGTAGATATTTCATTGTGATTTTTTAGGATTTCCCCTTTATCGTTTTTCAGTTCTAGAATTCTGTTACTGCTTCTGCGGTCTAGTGCCGATCTGTGGAAGAATTTGGTGTTCATCTCTCCTTCTTTTAACCACTGAATCCTTGATTTCTGTCTCCATAGGGTTTCTTCTTGAGAACAGAGATTATGCCATTGCTGCGAGAGAATTTTTTCCTGCTCCAGAGCCTCAGCATTAAGGTTTCCTGCTGCGCCTTCTCTGTGGATCTGTTCCAGTTTATTCTCGAGGATTATCTTCTCCTGGAAGATGTTACCAAAGACAGTTTTGTTCCATTCTTTTATTTGTTGTTTGGTCATTTTTAACTTCTTTTGGAGATTGAACATTTTGGATCCACTGTGCTCCAAAGGTTCCGACCACCATTTCTTTACCATTTCCTGGAAGTTGGGGTGGTCTAACCAGAACTTTTCAAACCGAAAAGGTTTATTCCTAGGGGTACTTGAAACTTCAACAATGAGCGAGATTGGCCAGTGATCCGATCCCCCATTGGGAAGGATGTCTGATTCAACTGTGGTACCGTCCATTATGATGCTTTCTAAGATTAAGAATCTATCCAGGCGGGAGGCTATTAGCTTGTCACCTCCCCTTCGATTGTTCCAAGTGAAGGAACCAGTTTTGGGGTAGACATCAACAAGTTTGGCGGTCTCAATGAAGGTGGTGAAGGCTTCCGCATCTCTGTTTAGTTTTCTTAGACCTCCTTTTTTTTCCAACAGGGTTGTTATCATATTGAAATCACCCCCCAAAATGCACTTTGAAACTGGATATCTTCTAATAATTTTATAAAGAGCTTCTAAAAAAGATAACTTATCTTCTAGTTTCTGAGGACTATAAATGTTGACACAGAGGAAGGAACCAGAGTTACCTATGGGTTGGAATACGGTCACCATGAAGTGCTTGTTGGCTTCCGCCGAAAGCATCTGGATTTCCCTTGAATCCCAGATGGTGGCGAGGCCTCCTTCTCTGCCTTGACTTTCATTCTCTAGGACTTCCATGTGATCTCCCAGTTTTCTGCATAGATTGGTGATGTTGGGGCTGCTGCATTTTGTTTCTTGTAAAAACATGATTTCTGGTTTATGACATTGGATCTTCCGTTTTAAAATCCTTTATTTCGCCTGGCTGTTGAGCCCTCTGGCATTCCACGAGATTATCTTCATAGAAAGCTGATAATTATTGGAAGAAATCGAAGGCGGTGAGTGCCTTCATTTTCCCTGAGTTTAACATGATCATGCCTAAATCTTGTAGTGCTTCCCCACTTGTTTTCCGACCTCTTCTCTTCTTTTGTTTGGAACTGGATGTTTTCCATAGGGGGCTTTTTGAAAAAGAACTGTTGCCTTTCGCCACACCTAGCTTCCTGTTCTGCCTTTCCAATAATGCTCTTTTCCTTGCTATGAAGAGGTCATTAACTATTCTGAGTTCTTCCTCCGATGCGTTTTCTATCCCTTTGGCTTTCCATTTTTCAGCCATTGCTGGTAGGTTCAGACGTTCTCTTGCTAGCGCATTCTCCTAGTCTTGTTCTTCGTTGCCGCCATCACTGGTTAACATATCCGTTTCTTCCTTCGTATCCTCTGTTCTCTCCTGCATTTGAACTTCATTGTTAAAGTTCTCTGCATGCGTATCCTTCTCTGTGGGTGTTTCTTTTTCTTCGTTTTCTGCTCCTGAAGTTGGAACTTTGTGCTTTTATTCTAAGTCAGTTTCCGGGTCTAGGAGCACAAACGGGTTGTTGTGGATATTTCTTTCCCCATTTCCTCTGATATTCTTTCGTCTATTTGCTCTGTGTTTGGATTTGGGTTTGAGGAAGACTTCTGTGTCTTTGTGGGCTTGAATTGAATCGATTTCTTGCTCCTTCTTGATCTTTGGTCAGTCCCTTAACAGATGCCCATGTTCATGGCATTTTCGACAGCGAAAGGGAATCTTCTCATAGTTTATATCCTGAAAGTATTCCTCGTCCCTGTATTCCAGCCAAAGTCCTTCGTGTAGTGCTCCGGAGACATCCATTTCAACGCAAATCCGGGCATAAGAAGTGTATCTTTTCTGGAGAGTTGCTTCAGAGGCTTTGATGAAAGTACCCAACTTGTCACCAATTTGTTTCAGAGCAGTCAACCCCTAGTAGTCTATAGGGAGAGAGAATAAGCGTATCCAGACTGGGACTTGGGTAAAGGATTCCTTCTCCGGGGCAAAGTTCAGCTTCCAGGGTCTTAAATACAATCCTGCTGAAGCCATAAAATACGGGCGACCTTCAAAAATTCGATCCTTGTCTTCGAGGTTGGCGAAGACCACAGTGAAGAAGCCTTTGGATCCTAGGTGAAGTTGAACATCTCCTCGAGGTTTCCAATGTAGTTTTATCCAATGACACAGATCTTTTTCTGACGGCCAAATACCCATGAACTTGCAAATGATAGCTCATTTCGCCATGTGCTCCCTATAAGCTTGAATTTTTGGGTCCGTAATAACTACCCGTAAGCTTTTGGTCTTTTTCGGTTTGCAGGCTCCACTGCTTGAAGAGAGTGTGTTTGGGTTTGAACTAGGTTCCCCCTCCTTTTCCGCCCTACCTTGTCTGTTCCCTGTTTGCTTCTTTTCATCTTGCCCTTGTCGTTTCTTGTTTTCTGAGGAATTAATTATTACAGGAGTTTTTTCTTTAGCTCCTGTCAGGTTATCAGTTTCTAGGCTTGTGCCCTGCGTTGTTTCTTTTGTCTTGTCAGTGTTCCCTTCAGATTGAACCCTGTCTCCACTGCCAGGATGATTGCTGTTGTCCAGCCCTGAGATTCTGACCCTTTCCTTTCTATCATTTTTCTGTTTCTGTAGGACTGTCTGCTTGAAAGTAGGGGCCCCACTAGACCCCTCCGCCTCCATGCTACTGGTCATCCCTTGACCCTGTCGAACCAGGGCTTCGAGGCGAGAGAAGACAGCCTCCAGACCCGCGTGAATCTCGGTTTCTTGACAAAAACACCCGCGTGAGAAACACAGATTTCAGCATAAGCTCTAGTCAACGACTGCAGAGAGAGCCGCGGCAAGAAATGAAACTAGAGGACATTGGTATTATTAATAGTAAGAGCATTAATAATAATTTATATGATAATAATAATAATAGCATTAAGAAAAATTCTAGTAAGGGCATTAATAATAATAGGAATGAGAGTATTAATATTAATAATATTAACAAGGAGGACATTATTAATCTGTGAAATAGTAGGAGTAACATTAGTATTAGTAATAGTGATCTTTCTGAATTTGTTAATAACTTGGGTGGTGTGAATATTGATATTTTAGGCTAGGGTGGCATGGATCTTCCTGTCAATTGCAATGATTTTGTGAACCTTGACAAGGAGGTTTTTCTTCTCTCTTCTTCCCATAATAATAGGGTTGTTAACCTCTCGAGTTTTTCTTTCTCCCCGTCCGTTTTTAGTCTTTTAAGCAAGGGCTTAAACTTTGCCCTTGCCCCTAGAAAAATCCCGGTGGATGACATTATTTGTGACGTGGAGTACAGGATCAGAGATCTTTTGGATAATATCAAGGACACGATTAGGCAGGATTGCGCTGTGGTCCTTAGGAAGGCTAAGCCCCTCGAAGGAACCTTAGCAAGGAGGAATTCTATGCCCTAAAGTCCTTAAATCAGAATGATAATTTTGTCGTTCTAAAAGCTGACAAAGGAGGGGCTACGGTCATCCTTAACAAGGATGATTACCGTAAGAAGATGTTGGATCATCTTCAAAATAGTGGTAGTTATAAGAAACTGCCCAAGAACCCTCTGAAGAAGGTCTCTAGGACAGTGGCTCTCGCTATCAAATCTAGTAGCTTGGTGGGCTCTCTGTGCCACAAGCTCATTGAGAGCAGTCCCATCGCTCCTAGGATCTATGGGTTGCCTAAGATTCACAAGGAAGGGTCCCCTCTGAGGCCCATCGTCAACACCATTGGTGGTCTGACCTACCTTCTAGCTAAGTTTCTTGCCCTTAAGCTTAAGCCCCTGGTTGGCCACACTGAGTCTTTCATGAAGGACTCTGCTTCCTTCGTCATGGAGCTTAAGGACATTAAGCTTAACCCTGAGGACATTCTGGTCAGCTTTGATGTGGTCTCCCTATATACTTGCATCCCTATAAAGGAGGCCTTGGAAGTGATCTATCACCTTACATATCCCGATGCCGCTCATCTAGTTGAGATTTTTCTCACTTCCACTTTCTTCTGTTTCAAGGGTGAGTTCTTTGAACAGACCTGTGGTGTTGCCATGGGTTCCCCCCTCTCCTTGATTGTTGCGAATCTCTTTATGGAAGATTTCGAAGCCAAGGCTCTTGCCTCTGCTCATCTAAGCTTTGGAAAAGGTATGTAGATGACACTAATGTCATCTGGTCCCATGGCCTAGAGGAGCTGGATCATTTCTTTAATCACCTCAACGGTCAGTCCTCTGCCATTAAGTTCACCATGGAAAAAGAGGTTAATGGTTGCCTCCCTTTCTTGGATATTCTTATTTCTCAGAATGAGGACGACTCTCTCTCCCACTCGGTATTCCGTAAGAAAACGCATACTGAGCAGTATCTGCATGCCGATTCCCATCATTTCCTAGCTCAGAAGATGGGTGTGCTCAACACCCTTGCTACTCGTGCCCTTAGGATTTCGGATAATGAGAGCTTGGATAAGGAGAGATCCCATCTCCTTGATGTCTTTGTGGAGAATGGATATAGTAGACACCTTGGTCGGAAGGCTTTCCTTAAAGCCTCGAGAAATGCATTGATTAAGAAATAGCCTAAGGAGCACAGACAAGGGGTCCATCTTCCTTATGTCCAAGGAACCACGGACAAGATTGCTTGGATCCTAAGTAGGTTCGATATTCCCTAAACCTTCAGGCCCCTCACCACCATTCGTAATTCCCTCAGATCGGTAAAAGATCCCGTTAACCCTAAGGACATGAAGGGGGTTTATTTGATCCCTTGTTCTTGTGGGACTCCCTATATCGGGGAAATAGGGCGCTCCATCCAATAGAGAATTGCGAACATGCAGTTGACCTGAGACATGGGAGAACCAGGTCTTCAGCATTAGCAGAACATGTGGATAAGGCCAAGCATCAAGTCTGCATAGAGGAGGCCAAGGTTGTTGCTAGAGTTGCTCAGTTCCATCATCGTAAATTCAGGGAAGCTATTGAAATTGAAAGAAGGCCTAACAATCTCAAGAGAGATGACGGCTGGAAGATTAGTAGATGTTGGATCCCTGCCCTTTCATCTTAGTGTTTCTTCCCCTCCCCCAGCCTCCTTTCTTCCTTTTCCTCCTTGATCTTCGGGTCCTTCTCCTTTTTTTTTTTTTTTTCTAGGTCGCTCTTCCCTGTTGGTTTTCTATATATATAT
>APFE031289119.1:105124-131703 GCA_000404065.3 Pinus taeda
GGGGTTGAATTAGTATTATCACATCAATATAACTTTTTCATTTTCATACTCTGATTCATATACGCTACTTCAGTTAAGGATAACCGCGTATATACGCAACTGTGTTTAATGCAACTAGCGTATATTCAATAACGTTATGATTCAGTTAGTTGATCTTCAATAAGAGCCTTAGAACATCATTAACCATATTAACAGTAAATAGGTGCAGTAAAACATAACAGGTCATCACACATAAAGAGCACACATGAACACCATGATATAAGGTGGAAACCTAATGTGGGTGAAAACCACCTGCTGCAATTTGTTTCTATCTTCCTTTAATAAGAAACTTCTTTTACAATGTACTGGTGCAGTCCTTTACCAACACGTGGGCTGCAACCTGTAGAGGGCTACAACCCTCTCTCGTTCTCCAGCTTCTTCTGGAAGGGAGCTACAACCCACTTAGCTCTTGTACTAGCTGAAATACTAGTACGTAGGTGCTGACCTATAGAAGGTTACAACCTTACCTGTACTTCCAGGGACCACGTTCCATAAATTTTTCAGACTGGATCCATAAATACAAAATAATCACTACTGTAATACAATCATCAACTATACCTACATCATCAATCTCTGAATCACCCAATGCTGAAACCTGTCATCAAGACAAAGTTACCAGAACATAGACTAGAGCCCAGAACTCTGCAACAACCACTAGAACCAATAGCAACCTGAAACATCAAATTTCATATTGTATATGCTACTTGACTGTGTCAAACCGGTGTGTATACACCGTTCCTCTAGAGAAAACCCGCGTACCGATCTAAAGATAATTACTCATACCTTCATTGCAATTTCCAACTTCAGATATACGTCGCAAACCCATAACTAGTATGCTCGACCTCATACCTCATCAAGTGCACAACACCTCTGCTCCATTGGCCTAATGATCTTCTCCTTATATAGGTTTAGGCTTTTCTCAATACCATGGTCCAAAACCATGTATAACCAATACCTTGGACCCAATACCTAGGTTCAATACTTTAGACGAGATACCATAGACCAATACCAAAATACCTTGAACCAAATACCACGGACCAAAACTTAGATTTCCGACATGTACGTGCCTTTCCTTCTGTGAACCTGCATGTGTATGTATACATGCCTTTTGTTCTGCTCACCACGTGTATATGCACTTTCATCAAGGTTAACCTGCGTATACCTCTTTCTTGACCTACTGTACTATGATCTGTCATCTAATTGAGTTGCCACATGTATCATACCTCTGAGAGAGTCGTCATCAAGGACAACACCTATATCATAATGCCAACAATCTCCCCCTTTGGACTTGATGGCAACCACCACACCAAGTTACTATCCCCCTTTGACATCAAGGGCAAAGAGTGGACCAATATATTCTCTTCTATGATATTGAATCTGTTGTCCATACTCCCCTTGAGTACCTGTTGCAATCTCTGATTGAGCTCCCCCTTTTTATATGCCAAGATGTACCAATCCATCCATGCTCCCCCTAAGCACATACAAGGTCTTTATAACAAAGACCAGAAATCTATTCAAAACCATGATAGTCATTAGCCACTAACATACACCATATATGATATGCACCAGAAGCATCAACATCCAGTCTTGTAACCTGCAATACCATTCTATTGATCAACCAGCAAAATGTGTCATTAATCATCATTACAAAAGACTTCCAACGAAAATGCCAACAATGCATTATTTGAAGTACATGCTCCACCTGGGCCTGTACCAGCCATCATATAACATGTCCGAACCATTTCCTGAGTCTGTTTTACTGTCTTTTTCTTCTGAGCTCTATATACGCGACTCTGCAGCCTCTAGATCACATATATACACATCTTATTTTTATTATATCAGCGTATGCAAGATGGAATACTGAAGGTCTTCACTTTTAGTTTCCCCTATGTCCGTTATGTTAGCTAACTGAGTTATGTCACATCTTTTTGTCTCTAATTCTGTCTTCTTCAATACCTGGGATTGTGATAATGTATAATCCTCTTGCTTTGGAGTTTGAATCTTGCTCCTGCATTCCCTTTCTTTATGTACAAATTTGTTACATGCATAACATCTTACATGTTTCATGTTCCTTCTATTGCAATCAATTGCTTTGTGACCAAACATATTGCAAGCAAAATACACTTTGAAGTACCTAGAATGTGATGATCTTGTGTGACGGTCTTGAATCATTCTACTTCTGCATATGGCTGCAACATGTCCAAGATTATGACATACATAACATTCAATATTATTCAATGGAGGAAATAATCGTCTATCACTTCCATAGTTAGGAGTAAAGGATTTTCTTTGAGGAATTTCTTTCCTTAGCTGTTCCTTGTTGAGCATTTCAAAATTCTCATTAGAGTTCCTTGCCTCACCTTGTGAGCTAGATTCACCTTCAACAGATTCATAAAAGCCAAGACCAGTTTTGATAGTAGGGGATCTTTGACTACCAAGAATGTCATCCAAAATCTTAGTACTATCTTGAAATCGTAACCGTTTATCCTTTTCTTCTAATTTATTTTTTAAGATATTTACCTCAACCTGATGTTGTTCTTCCTTTTCTTCCTTATGTTTTCTTCAATTTTTCTTCCTTCTTCCAGTTGTTGCATTAATTCAATCGCTTCATGTTCTTGTTCTTCAAGAGCTTCTCTATTCTGCTTCTTTGATTCTTCAAGATTTTATTTTAGAGAGAGGATCTTCGATTCAAGTCTCTGAATTGTTATGCTTTGATCTTTTACTACATCCTACAATTGCTCCCTTACTCTAGTTACTGACTCCAATTGTTCCTTTAATCTGGTAACTTCTTCTATTTCTACATCCTTATTTTCATATGGCATGAGACTTCTAATGTCTTCACAACTATTGAATGAGTCATTACTTTTAACATGGATAGAGTAGCTTCTATTACCTTCTTCAGACATCTTTCCTTTGTTATGAGGGAATTTAGCAGCGTAGTGACCAACTCTACCACATGAAAAGCATTTGAAAGGTAGCTTACCTTTGAACCTTCCAGTTCCCCGTTCAAGATTTTTGACAAAATTTACCTCATCTTCTCCTTCTGAGATGTATCCTGATTCATTTGTTGATACTTCGAATGTGACTTCTCTCATATATGATGGTCCTACTTTTCTCATCTCATAAGCAGTTAAGATTCTGTGAAGTTGTGTCATAGTGATTTTCTGTAGATCCTCCTTTTCTTCTATGGCAGACACTTTGGAATCAAATTTAGCAGACAGGGATCTTAAAACCTTTTCAACTAAGACAACTTGCTTAAATTCTTCACCCAGATTCCTCATACAATTGAAAATCTCATCTATATGCAGGAAGTAATTAGCTATGTTTTCATTACTATGCATCTTAAGATTTTCATACCGTATTCTGAGAGTTTGAAGCTTTTCTTGTTTTCCCTGTTCATCTCCTTTGTAGCTTAGAATGATTTTGTCCCATATTTCTTTGGCTGATTTGAAATGCATGACCTTCATAAATTCTGATTGTGACAAACTTCCCAATAAGACAGTAACATCTTTGGCATTGATCTCATATTTCTTTCTCTCTGCTGTATTTGTATGAATTGTTGATGGATATGTGTATCCTCCTTCCACAATTCCCTAAACATCCGTTCCAAGCAATTGTAGATATGATGTGTTTCTTGTCTTTTAGTGGGCAAAGTTGCTCCTGTCAAAGATTGGTGGCCTGATGGATGGCTCTCTTTCTTGATTAGCCATTCTAATGGATCTTTCCTTCAAGCGATCAAGATTCTTCTAAAAGGACCTGCTCTGAACCTAATTGTTGGAAATAATATTGATAGGGGGGGGTGAATCAGTATTATCACATCAATATAACTTTTTCATTTTAATACTCTGATTCATATACACTACTTCAGCTAAGGATAACTGCATATATATGCAACTGTGATGCAACTAGTGTATATTCAATAACCTTATGATTCAGTTAGTTGATCTTCAATGAGATCCTTAGAACATCATTAACCATATTAACAATAAACAGGTGCAGTAAAACAAAATAGATCATCACACATAAAGAGCACACATGAACATCATGATATAAGGTGGAAACCCAATGTGGGTGAAAACCACCTGCTACAATTTGTTTCTATCTTCCTTTAATAAGAAACTTCTTTTACAATGTACTGGTGCAGTCCTTTACCACCACGCAGGCTGCAACCTACAGAGGGCTACAACCCTCTCTTGTTCTCTAGCTTCTTCTGGAAGGGAGCTACAACCCCCTTAGCTCTTGTACTAGCTGAAATACTAGTACGTAGGTGCTGACCTACAGAAGGCTACAACCTTCTCTTTACTTCCAGGGACCATGTTTCATAAATTTTCAGACTGGATCCATAAATACAAAATAATCACTACTGTAATAAAATCATCAACTATACCTGCATCATCAATATCTGAATCACCCAATACTGAAACCTGTCATCAAAGCATAGTTACCAGAACACAGACCAGAGCCTAGAACTCTGCAACAACCACTAGAACCAATAGCAACCTGAAACATCAAATTTCATACTGTATACGCTACTTGACTGTGTCAAACTAGCGTGTATACGCCTTTCCTCTAGAGCGAACCCACGTACAGATCTAAAGATAATTACACATACCTTCGCTGCAATTTCCAACTTCAGATATACGTCGCAAACCCATAACCAATATGCTCGATCTCATACCTCATCAAGTGCACAACACCTATGCTCCATTGGCCTAATGATCTTCTCCTTATATAGGTTTAGGCTTTTCTCAATACCATGGTCCAAAACCATGTATAACCAATACCTTGGACCCAATACCTGGGTTCAATTCTTTAGATGAGATACCACGGACCAGTACCAAAATACCATGAACCAAATACCACAGACCAAAACTTAAATTTCCAACATGTACGCTCCTTTCCTTCTATGAACCTGCGTGTGTACGTATACGCGCCTTTTTTTCTGCTCACCCACCTGTATACATACTTTCATCAAGGTTAACCTGTGTATACCTCTTTCTTGACCTTCTGTACTATGATTTGTCATCTAATTGAGTTGCCACCTATATCATACCTCTGGGAGAGTTGCCATCAAGGACAACACCTGTATCATAATTCCAACAATCCCAAGCCTCATTTTTGTCCAAATATGCCATTTCATCAACCATGACCTCTTTCCAAAGTTTGTCATCCTTTGAATCTACTCCCTCCCTAACATTTCTGGGATCATCATCAGTAATAGATAAAGAAAAATTTGAATAGAAAGAAGATGGACTATACCTTTCTGGTTGCCTTCTTTCTCAAATTTATCTTCTCCCAACTTGAGTTTGTGGCTCTTCATCCTCTGATTGTTGTACTTCTGTAGAGTTTGAGACTTCCTCCTTTAGCTCAAACTTTATCTTCTCAAGTTCCTTTGGTAGGAATTCATGTTTAATAACATCTGTCACCTCTTGAAACACGACATCTCGGTTTTACACAAACTTCCTTGTTTTTGGGTTCCAAATCATATAACCTTTTAAACCATCCGTATACCCAATAAAGATGTATCTTTCATATTTACTATCCAATTTGGTTCTTTTCTCCTTTTGAACATTGTCATATGCCTCGTAGTGAAATACCCTCAAATGTGAAGAGAGGGTTTCCTACTAGTCCATACCTTATG
Source organism: Pinus taeda (assembly GCA_000404065.3). Classification (NCBI taxonomy): domain Eukaryota; kingdom Viridiplantae; phylum Streptophyta; class Pinopsida; order Pinales; family Pinaceae; genus Pinus; species Pinus taeda. The sequence goes on from APFE031289119.1 coordinate 110,805, forward strand.
TGGAGTCTTATCCTCCAACAATGAGGGAGGTGTTTTATTAACCATGTAACATGCAATATCCACTGCCTTTGCCCATAATTCCTATCGTAACCTGAAACCACTGAGCACACTTCTTTCCTTTTCCATCAACGTTCTATTTATTCTTTATGCAACTCCATTTTACTGAGGTGTGTATGGAGTATTCTTATGTCATTCTATACCACACGTTTTACATAACTCTTCAAATTCCTTCTTGTAGAAATCTCGACCATTATCTTTCCTCAACACCTTTATCTTCTTCTCTGTCTGGTTTTCCACTAGAGACTTAAATTCTTTAAGCCTGTCAAAGAGTTCATATTTCTTCCTGAGGAAACATATCCATGTATTCCTTGATAAGTCATCTATAAATGATACATAGTACAAAAACTTACCTAGTGATGGAACTGACACAGGTCCAAACACATCACTGTGCCCAAACACATTATGCTTCCCATATACACAATGTTCACAGAAATCAAAATCTTGAGAGAAATTAGACATACCTTCTACTATACCATTACCATGAAGTATTCGAAGGCCCTTCTCTCCAATATGTCCAAGTCTTTGATGCCATATCATTGTCTTTTCTCGAGAGACCACTAGATTTTCTTCTCCACTTTCAGGAACCATAGAACTATTTCACTCATCAATAATACTACTACCTAGAAGCTTGTACAAAGTTCCAATCTGAACTCCCCACATCAATATCAACGCTCCACGAACCATATTGCATGTATATTTCTTGAACATCTTTTTTACACCTACATCATCCATATTGCTTATAGAAATTAGATTTCTAGTCAATGTAGGAATATGTAAAATACCCGGAAGTGTTATAATCCTTCAACCTTGCAACTTCAAATTGAATTTTTTACGTCCGATGATTCTACCCTTCCTGTCATCCCCTAAAAATACATCACCACCATCATATTTATCTTACTTGCAGAACCACTCCTTATGGGGAGTGAAGTTAAAGGATGCACCTGATTCAGTCAACCATGCCTCACGATCTACATGCTTACTTGAAGAAGAAGCCAAATACACACCCTCACCTTCATCTGAGGTGGCTTTCACCTCTGCGGAAGGATCAACATCAAATCCCTTAACTTTCTCAAGAGATTTAGATCTATAGTCCTTTTTGAATTGTCCTTACTTTCCATATTTTGAACACATCTTTACATGTTTTCATGGAGATTAGGTCAGTAGGCTATGAAAGTGGGAAACAATCTAAAATTTGTAGTTAAGAAAAATGATTTATTAAATTTTATTATTTGGTTGGTAGTTGTTTTTTTTAATAAAATGGATAATAGAAGGAGATAAAGAGCTTGTTATGATAATTTTGATTAGTTATTTTTATAGGCGAAATCTTTTAACAATGAAGATTGAAGATGGTAGAGTGGATCAAATTTCTTTAGGAAATGGTTGTTAAACTGTTATTAGAGAAATTCTCTTATGGATAGGGGAGTACTCTTTGTGATCTAATTGTTCCTTATGAAAGATTATAAATAAATCCCCATTGCCCTTTACACTAGATCTAGATTTCTCATTCAATCGATTGTAATGAGAAAACAATTGCATGCCTTGCCTTATTATGGTGTTCGCTCTCACATGATTCCCGCTAATGCATCTCCAGGGCTCCACTGTCCACTCCTTGGGTTGGAGTTAAAGAGATTTGTTTTCTCGTTGGGTCAATAGTTTCTTTTTTGATAAAAAGGATAATAGATGGAGCTAAAGAGTGTATGTTTTAACCATGTACAAAAATTACTTCCAGATGAATTCTAAAAATAGAAAATAAACAATGAAGAGAATATAAAACAAATACACAGATATTTCCCCTGTATCCCAAAACCGGGACTACCAGATTGATTTTTATGTTCCTTTCAATACTACAGTACTTATATATACATGTCAAAGCATTCATAAACCCCAATCCCTTAACCCTAGATTAGAACATGCTCGTAGTTCTCTTGACTAGATCTACAAAATGCCATGGGTAGAAAATCATCATGCCCAAAACTATGTGCAAATCCCATGCACAAAACCATAGGTAGATCCGCTCACCTAATATTGTTGGGTTGTGTTATATTCTTTCCACGACTAACCTACATAGTGAACCAAGGAGTTAGAGGGGGGGTGGAGCCCCCCCTTTGTTGCATCGATTGCACAACGAGGGGGTCAAAGGGGGCTGACAGCTCCCCCTGTCTGCAGGGTTTGAGGGGGGCATGTAGCCCCCCTTTACAGGGTCTGGGGAAACACCCCGGGAAAATTCTTTTTGGACCCTACATTAGGCTGGGTGAGCCTATCTATGGTTTTCGGTCCATGGCATTGGATGCTTCGGCATGTATAAATATGTATTGTAACATTGAAAGGAACATAATGAAAAATTAAGTTGGTAGTCCTGGTTTTGGGATCTAGGGGAAAATCTCTGTGTATATGTGTTTTATGTGTTATGATTTCGCATTGTTTATTTTTCTGTGTTTTAGAATTCATATGCAGGTAATTTCTATACAGGGTTAAAACCTACATTTGGTATTGGAGCTATTTTGGCTTCAAGGGGATGACTTTGTTACTGAGGGGTTTTGCACGGGCTTGTGGTAGACCCTGTTCAATTGGAGATCTATGAGATTGATTCTAGTGATGAAAGAAGATAGCAAGCAGTGGAAAGATAGAGATCAAGAAATTTAATTGTTAGAGTTTTGAGTTGTGGAAACTCAAGATGGAGGCTCTGTTGGTGGATAAAGATCAGTGGATCGTGGTAGATCTGGGTACTAAACCAACGAGAGTGTCCGATGAAGAATGGAAGAAGTTGGATCAGAAGGCACAGAGCAAAATACAATTGTGTGTCTCATATTCATTACTGCTGAATGTATCAGGGGAAGCTACAATGAAGGCTTTGTGAGACAAGTTAAGGACTTTGTACCAATCTAAGTCTCTTGTGAATAAACTATTCCTTTGGAAAAAGCTGTATAACCTGAGGATGAAAGATGGAGACTTGGTGATAGGGCATATGAACGCATTTAACACTGTGGTAAGTCAATTAGCATCTGTTGATATTAAAATTTCAGATGAAGATAAGTGCATCAGTTTGTTTTGTTCTCTACCAGATTCGTGGGATAATCTGGTTATTGCAATAGGTAGCAATGCAATTTCCTTGTAGTTTGATGAAATAGTCTCAGCCTTGCTAACAGATTAGATGAGACAGAAAAATATGGAGAGTTAGAATGGTGATGCCTTATCTGTACAAGGACGGTCCCAGAAAAGAAGAAAAAATAAGTCATCGAGTGGGAGATTAAATCTCTAGGAAAAACCTGTAAAGGTGGTGTGCTGGAAATCGGAAAGGAAGGCACTTCAAAAGGGAAGGAAAGGGATCTGATGATGCTCCTTCTGTAGAGGTGAAAACCACCTCAAATGAAGGTGGGGATGTGTACTTGGCTTCATCGAGTACACATATAGATCATGAGGCATGGTTGATTGACTCAGGTGCATCCTTTGACTTTACTCCCCATAGAGAGTGGTTCTGCGAGTATGAGAAATATGATGGTGGTAATGTCTTCTTGGAGGATGACAGTAAGGCTAGAATCGTTGGTCATAGAAACGTAAAGTTGAAGTTGCAAGGTGGAAGGGTTAGGACACTTCCGGGTGTTTTGCATATTCTTGCATTAGCCAGAAATCTAAATTATGTAAGCAAGCTAGATGACGTAGTTGTAAAAATAGTGTTCATGAAGGATACCTGCAAAATGGTTCGGGAAGCATTGGTATTGATGCAGGGATTTCAGATTGGAACTCTGTACAAGCTACAAGGTAGCACTGTTATTGATGGGTGCAACTGTTCTTTGGTTCCTAAAAGTGGAGAAAAAAATCTAATAGTCTCTGGAGAAAAGGCCATGCTATGGCATCAAAGGCTTGGACATATTGGAGAGAAGGGCCTTCAATATCCTTCATCAATGCATCTACAACATTCTTCAAAGTGTCCAACTTTACCAGCAACACCATTTTTTCCTCAACCATATCCCTCACAAAATGATACTGAACATCAATGTGCTTTGTCTTTGAATGATAAGAAGGGTCCTTTACCAAGAATAATGCACTTTGGTTGTCACATCCTATCCTTATAGCGCACTGTAATAACCCCATACTTGAACACAATCTCTGCAACCAAACTGCTTCCTTGCTTGCATGAGTTTCTGTTATGTATTTTGCGTCTATAATTGAAAGTGCCACTACAAACCATCCTTTTCTCATCCAATTGACTACACCTCCAAATAGGTTAAACACATACCCACTTGTAGATCTTCTCCGATCCAGATCTATAGCCTAATTTTCATCAACAAAGCCAAGGATGTCTAAAACTCTATTCAATCGTGGTCTTCCTTGGTAGCATAGACCATAATCACTAGTGCGATGTAGATACCTGAAAACCCACTTCACTGTTGTCTAATTCTCCTGCCCTGATTTTGACATAAACCTGCTCAATACTCCCACTGTATGTGCAATGTATGGTCTAATACAAACCATTGCACACATCAGGCTACCAACTCCACTTGCGTATGGAACACATGACATGTCCTCTTCCTCTTCTTGTGTCGGGACACCGTTCAACAGATAAATCTACACCTACAAGAATATGAACCTTCATTGGTTTACCATACTGCATATCAAACCTCTACAATATTGTCTCGAAATACTTCCTCTGGTTTAACTAGAGCTTCCTCTTTACCCGATCTCGTTTAATTTCGATGCCTAAAATATAGTTTGCATTACCAAGATCCTTCAAGTTGAATTCAGAGGAAAATTGGGTCTTGAAATCCTCAATAATGTCTTTGTCATTTCCAATCAACAACATATCATCCACATACAAGACCAGATAAATAACACGGTCACCAATTAATTTAAAATACAAAAAGTGATCTAATTTTCTTCTGGTGAAGCCAAGTCCCTGTATATATGTATCAAATTTATAATACCACATCCTTGGTGATGTTTTAACCCATACAGAGACATTTTTAACCTACATACTAGTTATTTCTTTCCCTTCACCGCAAAGCCTTCAGGTTGATTCATGTAGATATCTTCTTCTAGACACATGTGAAGAAATGTTGTCTTCACATCCATCTGTTTTACCTCAAAATCAAAAGCAACAACAATAGATAAAAGTAATCTAATAGAAACTACGTTGGCAACAGGAGAAAAAATATCACCAAAATTTATTCCCATCACATGTGAATAGCCTTTTTCTACCAATCAAGCTTTGTATTGCTCCACCTTTCCTTTTGCATTCATCTTCTTCTTAAACACCAATTTGGTTCCAATGGGTTTCCTTCCATCTGACAACACCACGGAATCCCAAGCCTCTTTTTTGTCCAAAGATTCCATTTCATCAACCATTTCAGAGTTTGTCATCCTCTAAATCTACTGCCTCCCTGATAGTTCTAGTATCATCATCAGTAATAAGTAAAGAAAAATTTGAACATAAAGAAGATGGATTATACCTTTTTGGTTGCCTTCTTTCTTGAATTGATCTTCTCACAACTTGAGTTTATGGCTCTTCTAATCCAAACTTAAACATGAATGCAACAACTTATAGATACAATCATAAATACAGAGATGCAACAGAAAAGCACTTCATTTCATTAATAGAAAAATATTGAACTATTCTTATAAACAAAATGGAAATGAGATAGCTCGGTGATGGTATCTTATATCTGAGAAGAGAAGTGGTGGCTACATGCTTCTGAACTATGTTACAATGAGGCTCAAAGGCCTATTTATTATTGATAAACAATGGAAAACCCTAAACATCCAAAAACCTAACCCTATGAGATGAAGCGCCAAAACTGTGGGCCCCATTTGGGTAAGTTGGTACATCAACTTCTTGGGGTCATAAATTTGGCATACAATTTCCATTTGGCTATCATAATACCTCATTTTCAAGATCTCAAAGAAAAGGCCAAAAAAGATTTGCAATCTAGTTTGGATGTTTTCGGTCTCTCCATTTTCCCTAAAAACATAGTTTAGGGCCTCAAAACAATTGCGGAAGTTCAAGACCCAAAAAATTGCCAAAAATAGTAAAATGTGCTACAATTAAGGAAACTGAAAAACTGAAAGAGATAGTGTTAGGGGTCCAAGTGGAATAGGTGGGTGGCCACCAATATCCACCTGGATAATTCCTCCCCCTTTAGGAAGAAATGGTCCCCATTGCATTGAGTGCCTCCATGAGATGGGGAAACCTCTGCTGAGCTTGGTCCCTGGTGAGTCACTTGCCTTGGTGAAGTAGTTGGCCAACTTTGGAAATCTGATATAGTTGGATCTTTTGCTGGCGAGTGTTCTTTCTTTGTGTGTCCATGCAGTCTGGGTTTAGATCTGTTGGTGTGAGTTGTTCTGAAATGTTGGATGTGTCTAGCAATGGTGGAAAGTATGTCAAAAGGCAGTCTACATTGAACACTAGGTGCAGACCAAGGAACGGTGGAATGCTAATCTTGAAGGCATTATGCCCTACAACCTTGGTCATGGTGTATGGCCCATATCGGAGCGGGTGAAGCTTGCGGTGGGGTCCAACTAGGTGCTCCTTTTGCAAATGTAGCCAAACTTTTCTGCCCACCTGGAACTTGTGTGGCACCCATTATTGATCATGGCACTTCTTGTACTTAGCATTGGTTCTATCTAATATATCATGGACCTGTTGGTGGATGTATTAAATGCACTCAATGAAGTTGTTAGCCCTGTCGGCTTCAGACTAGACATGAGTTGAATCTGCCTGAGTTGTTGCAAATGGTATGGCCACATCAATGGGACATAATGGCTGAAATACCAACCCTTCCTTAAAGGGGCTGTGGCCCATTGAGCTGTGGAGAGCTCTGTTATAGCTATGTTGGACATAGGAGAGGCTTTCATCCCATGTGCGTGGATTCTTTGAGTTCTACATGCATAGAATGTGTATGATCATCCTGTTGATAACCTCTATTTGGCCATCCATTTGGTGATGGAAAGCTGCGGAATTAGTAATTTTTGTATCCAACATTGACCAAAGACTTGACCAAAATGCACTTAGGGATCTACTGTCTCGATTTGAGACAATGGACTATGGGATCTCAAAGTGTACCCACACTCGCTCAAAGAAGAGCTTAGGAGTGGTCTCCACTATGATACTATTCTTGCAGGCTGCCATGATGGCCATCTTAGAGAAGTTGTTGATGACCATGAAAATGCAATCATTGTCGTGCTTAGTAGAAGGAAGACACGACATGTAATCCATGCGGATAGATTCCTAAGGCCGATTAGGAGTAGGTAGAGGAGTATACATGCATTGCTTCATGATGGTTGGTTTGGCAATGGCACTGGCGGTGCAGGATCTAATGTACTTCCCAACATCCTGACGAAGTTTCCGCCAATAAAAATACTTCTGCAATACTACCACTATTTTCTCTACTCTGAAATGTCCAACGACCCGACTGTAGTGCGCCTCCAAAATCATCTTGGAACGCTCGCTTAAAGGAACACAGATGTGTTCGAGGTGACATAAGAGTGCATCCTGAAGGTGAAAATTTGCAACTTTCTTCCCTTCCAGGAGTGTCTAATATGTGCTGCCAAATTCTGGATCTCTCTTGTAAAGATGTGGCCACCCCGATGTCTCATACCCACAAGAGTCGAACACAGTGATTAGCGCCATGACCAGTGGTTGGCTGAGGAAATTAGAGATATTATTGGTGCTCCCCTTCTTATACTTAATGTTCAAATGGAATTTTTGCACGTAGGTGGACCATTTCTGATGGCGACCGTTCTGCAACTTCCCTTGTATCTGTATGAACTGTAGAGGTCGAAGGTCTATGTGGATGACTGTTTCCTTCCCTAGAATGTAACGCTTCTATTGACAGTGGGCATGCACAAAGGAATATATTCCTCTGTTTTAAGTGGGGTACGTTCGGAATGTGTCTGAAAATGTCTCACTGTTAAACCATTGGATTCCCATGCTGAGTAATAACCACACCAATAGGGTAGTCAAAGGCATATGTCTAAATGTCAAATGGTTGTTGCAGGTCTGGTAATGTGAGCACTAGTGCAGAACATAGTCAATTCTTCAACTTGGAGAATGCTTGTTGTTGGGTTTCAGACCAAAAAAACCTTTGCCTTTGCTCTTCCCTTGGTGACTTGACTTAAAGGCCAAGTGATATGAGAGAACCCCAACATGAACCTACGGTAGAAGTTGGCAAGACCCAAAATTTTTTGGAGCTCTCTTAGAGTGGTTGGCACTGGCCAATCCCATATGACTTGTATCTTGGATGGGTCCACATGTACACACTACTCATCAATTATGTACCCAAGATATTGAACCTAGGTCAGGCCAAAGGTGCAGTTCTCCAAGTTAGCACACAACTTGTGTTGTCGCAGGGTTTGAGGGCCTTTCGAATATGGTGGAGGTGCTCGTCCTAACTCTGGTTGAAGATCAAGATGTCATCTAAATACACCACCATTAATGCATTAGTGAAGGGTCGCAAGATGTCGTCCATCAGCCTGATGAAGGTTACAGGGGCGTTCGTCAATCCAAATGGCATGACCAACCATTCAAAAAGGCCCTCCTTGGATTTGAAGGTAGTCTTCCACACATCAGAGGGTTTGATAGGCAGCTGGTGATAACCTGACTTCAAGTCAATATTGCATAAATATTTTGCCCCCTTGAGCTAGTTAAGAAGGTCATCAATCCACAAGATTGGGTACCTATTCTAGATAGTGATGTTGTTCAGCGGTTGGTATTCAATACAGAGCCTCTAGGTCCCATCCTTCTTCTCTACCAATACAATCGGGCTCCCACAAAGTGATGAGCTTGGCCTGATGTGCCCTTTTTGCAATAGTTCTTGAATTTTCCTCCTAATCTCATCGTTCTCTAGAAAAAAGCGTCAATAAATTAGCCCATTGGGCAGGAACGTGCCCAGGGTCAGATCGATGGAGTGCTTGACTTGATATCGCAAAGGTACCCCTTTAGGTGAGGCGAAAATATCCCTGTACTCCTCCACAAACTTGTCCATCTGTTGTTGTTATGTAGAGGAGCCCTGCCTGGAAGCAGTGGCCACAACCTTCTTCTTGCCCTTAGGGCGAATCATAAGGAAAAAAAATTTCCCGGTCTCGAAAATGATCTTACTACATTTCTTTGCAGTGATCAAAGAGATGGCGGTAGGCGGAGCTACCTATGGTATCCTGTAAAACTTGTTGGCCAATGTAGTAATTACAGAGCAAGGTCTAGACTCATATACAACATGTCGCTTCCACAAGTATGGTTATCCTAACAATACATCACAAACTTCAAGAGGATAAAAATCACACAGTACCTCATCCATGAAGGGTTTGATGTTGTAGGGAAGGTGACACTACTGGCTGATGCGAAGATCTCATCCTTGGTGAAGCCACCTGATGTTGTACGATTGTGGATGTGTTGTAGTCTTTAGGCCCAACCACTTCACGACCTATGTTGAAATGAGGTTCATTTGGTTCTCGTTGTTGACAATGAATTGTAGCGGTGAACGCTTCACCCACATATGTGAGTGGAAGAGGCGTTCCCCCTCCTTTGGATCTTTAGGCTCAATCTTCTGGATCTTGGTGGCGACCATAGTGGCACTGGGCTCCACATCAATAATCTTCTTCCCTTTGTCAGTTCCCCTATTGGGTTCTGATTCAGAGTCAAGACATGCATCTGATTCATAAGCCTCCAGCTTGGTCATGAGTGATTGCTTGGCCTGACACTCACTTGTATTGTGATCCAAAATCTTTTGCTTATAGATGTATTAAAGAATTACATGCATAAATTCTAGCTTAAACATAAAAAATTAATGTGCACATGAGAGAAGAGGAGAAACACATAAAGCATGCAAGAAGACAACAAAAATTGATAACGAAGTTCGTCCGACTTGGACTACATATTTGGGCCTTGCTCGATCAATGGGGAGGCCTTCATTCATTAAGTGGCATGAGAAAGAAGAGTACAAGAATCAGTTACAAAAAGGAGTTCTATACCTCCATACTGAAAAATACAGAACCCTGATGGAGAAACGGATAGCTCCATTGCATTTGTGGCATTGAGAAATGCTAAAACCTATAATATTTGTCAAAATCTGACAAAGTGAAAAACTGGCCCTCCTGTAAAAATCTGCCTCGAAATATGTGCACTCCCTCCTCTGCCTAGGCACACTGATGAACTGATTTTAAATAAAAAACCATGGGAGGATTACACAACAAATCCGATTGGTGCATTGGTAAAGTTGGAAATTTGTTGAGGAGGGGTTGAGGGATCAAATCCCGCCCCTCCCCATTTAACTTATGGTTAAAGACATAATTCATTTTTGGGAGGCGGGTCAGCCAGTCCTGGTGGCCCGCTCCCCGCCGCAACTCTACTAGCATATTGTTTTTTTGTGGGTGAGGTGGAGGGTCAACGGGGTTGACAGCTCGCGCCCCACACTAATATATTGTGGTCGATTGCATGGTTTCGGGGTGGCGGGGTCATGGCCACCCACCCCTCTTGTACGCGGTTTAGGTGGGTACCAGGGGTAGCGAGGTCATCGCTACCTGCCACACTATTTCTAATATGATTACAGATTGGGGTGGCAAGGTTGGTGGCCCGCCACCTTTTTTTCTTAACAATTTTTTGTTATATAAAAATAACATGGATTGTTTTTGAAAATCTAGATTTTGACCAAAGGAGTCATTTTAACTAGGTGACAATTTCGCCTAGAATCTGGCCGGAGTTAGTTGGATTCTATCTGCCAGAAAAAGTCCAAATTGTATCTTCATTAATCCTGCCCAGTCAGCAAAAGTCACCCCAGCTTTTATTGCCTCTATCTTCCTCATTCGGACTGGGATTAGAGTGTCATTCACACCGTTGGAATCAGGTCAATGAGCACTTTGATTTGGTGTCAAGTTAATCGTCTTTCCACCACTTTGAATTTTCACCCTTTTCCATGCCACTAGTGTCTAGATATCCACCTAGATCAATCCTCCCCACTGAAGAGCTTTTGGACTGCTAAAAGCTTTATCAATCAATTGGCAAGTGAGGGAATTTTTCCCTCACTCTTTCTTTTTCCAGCCATTTTGCGTTGCTAGGGTGCATCCCCTTGAAACCAACTCAAAGGTATTTCACATCTCCCTGTCATGAAGTCATGGTTCTTCTACCAAGGATGATGCCTTTAGGTAACTCATAAAGATATTCTGGTGCAAAGTTGTCAACTATGGGAACTATGCCCACCTCTTCCGTGTCCATAACCAATGGTGACTCATAAAACTTTAAGTTTTCCACATTCACTACATAGTACATTTGCATATATATCGGCAAATCGAGAAGAAAGGCATTGTTTCCAATCTTTTCCAAGATGGTGAATGGACCATATCAGATTGGTCGCAACTTCTTCCCTTCTACCTTCATCATTTCTTTGCTGATGTGGAACCACACTTTGTCGCCCACTTGAAATTGATGGTCGACTCAGTTTTTTTCATGTCGAGCCTTATACTGGTCTTAAATTTTCTCTAGCTGCTCTTGTAATGCTTGGTGAATCAACTGGATCTACTGAATGAATCATTGCGCTTTGTCCCTATCATCACATCCACTGGAGTCATTTTCCCTTCCAAAGACCATATCAAAAGGATCTTTTGGTAGGTAGCCAAAACATGTCTCAAATGGTGAATGATGCGTAGATGCGTGCACTACTCGATTGTAGGAATGTTGCACATATGGAAGATGCTCATCCCACAACTTTGGATGTTTCCCACAATAGCCTCACAACAAGTGTACCAGGGTGTGGTTGATAACCTTTGTCTTTCCGTCAGTCTGTGGATGGAATGATGTGCTTCTTTTCAACTTGATGTCCATCATCTTCCATAAGCTGGTCCAAAACTCTTAGTGAAAGCGGGAGTCTCGATCTGACACAATCGATGTGGGAAACCAAAAATGGACACAAACATGCTAAAAGAAAAGATAAGTAGTCTGCTCTACAGTGATCTGTTATTTTACAAGGCATTAAAATACACATCTTACTAAAATGGTCAACGATGACAAACAAATAGTGATGAATTTTTCTAGATAGAGGCGAACCTCCTACAAAATCCATCGACACACTTTCCCATGGACGACTTAGAATAGGGAGTGGTGTATAGAGCCCAAGTTTTCTATTAGAGGGCTTTGAAACAGAACACATCACACATCCTTTTACATAGCGAGTCACAATGTTCTTCATATGAGGCCAAAAACAAAATGTTTATACATGACACAATGTTTTTACAACACCAAAATGACCAGACACAAGGGAGGTGTGGCCCTCTTGGATTACATGTACCCTTTCTCTTATGGCTATGCACAATTTGCCAAGGTGATACAATAGTTTCCCCTGTAAGTGATAGTTTTCCACCTGTGAACCATGAGTTAGTTTTGAATAAATCTCCTTAAAGTCATCATCATTAACATATGGTTAAGCATAACTTTCAAAATATAATGAAGCATTATGCAAATAACAAAAGCAGAAATAGGAGGGTGAGATAGCATATCGACTACTTTTTTGATAGTGCCCTTCTTATACTTTATTACTAGATGAAACTATTGAAGAACACACATCCACCTGAAATGAGAAGATTGATGCAACTTGGTTTGTGACTAAAGATACTGCAAGGGTTGATGATCTGTATGGATGACGGTCTCCTTGCCGATGAGGTAGTGTTTCCACTTTTTCTCACTCTGGACCAAGGCATACAACTCCTTCTCATAAGTGGGATAGTTTATCACAGCCTGAGAGAATTTCTTTGAATGGTAACATATCGGCTTCTTTTGCTGCATCAATACAGCTCCCATGGCATATCCGTTAGCATCTGTCTCGATCTCGAATGGTTGTTGGAGATTTGGTAAGGCCAAGACCAATGTGGTGTTGATCTTTTCTTTCAATGTTTCGAAGGACTTCTGCTACTTTCCTCCCCATTGAAAGACTTTCTTTACACTTGTCAATGCATGTAAAGGTGTTGCAATAATAGAGAAATTGGTAATAAATCTCCTCCAGTACTATACTGCACCCAAAAAGCTGTGAACCTCGGTACACTAGTAGGTTTAGGCCAATTTACAATTGCTTCAACTTTAGAAGGATCAATTTTTAGCTGACCATGACCAACAATATGACCTAGGTCAACCACATAAGTTTTCCCAAACTCACTCTTTGACAATTTTACATGGAGTTTTTCCTTTTTCAATACATCAAGTACTTTCTTCACATGGCATACATGTTCATTCCAACTTTTACTAAAGATAAGAATATCATCTAGATATACAAGAACAAATTCATCAATGAAAGGCTTAAAGAGATCATTCATGAACCTCATGAAAGTGTCTGGAGCATTGCAAAGTCTGAATAGCATCACCATCCATTTGAGCAACCCCCGTTTCGTCCTGAAGGTGGTTTTATACACATCCTACACTCCAATTCGGACCTAGTGATAACCACTATGCAAATCCAATTTGGTGAAATAGATAACATTCTTTAACTGATCTAATAAATCATCTATGTGGGGAAGAGGATAACGATTTTTCATTGTGATTTTGTTTAGTGCTCGATAATCCACTCACATCCTCCATGTGCCATCTTTCTTTGGCACTAAGACAATCAGTGAGCTGCATGGAGAAGTGCTCGGTCTGATGACCCCTTGGTTTAATAGTTCCTGCACCTGCTTTTTGATCTCCTCCATCTCAATGGTTGACATCCTGTACATGCCAATATTTGGTAATAGAGAATCATGTTGCAAATGGATCTCATGTTGGATTTCCCTCTTCGGAGGTAATCCCCTTGGTTCTTGAAACATCTCATCATAGTTATAAATTAATTCACATAATTCATTTTGATGCACATGGTCACAACCCTGGAACGCATCGGATAATTCTGCATCTTTTCCCGTTACAACCATAAGCATGCAACCCTTACTAGAATTCACCAACATCTTCATTTTTCCTGCACTTACAAGGCTGGCATTTATTTTAGTTTGATGAGCCCTTACAATATATTCTACCCCATCTTTTGTGATTTGGTATTTGTTTTCATGATGGAAGAAGATTTCCTTTCTATCATATAGATATGGACTCCCTAACACCATGCCATAGATGTCCAATGGTATCACATCAAGTTTTACCTCATCCACTAACTTAGAAGTGATCACAAATTTAGCCTTGCACTGCTTAGTTACATTCAGTTTTTCTTTATCATGTATCCATCCAAGTGGGTAAGGTTTTGGATGTGGTTTTGTTTCTAGGCCTAGCTTCTTTACCAAGGACTCTGAAATTAAGTTTTCTTGGGGTTGAGTATCAAATAGAGTTTCCAATTTTGTATGATTTATGATAACTCTAATATCAAATAGCCCAATTCTCTTTCGTTCATTAGGAAGAGACTCATCTACTGAACTCGTGCCTTCATGTGATTCAAAATTAACATGAGGTGTAACCGTACCTTTTGTTCCTACTTCTGTGATCAATGCTTCATCTCTCGAATCTAATCCAATGTCTTGCTGCACAGTTGCCACTGTCTTCTGCTTCCCTTTTCCTCCATACTTCTTTGGTCTCCTTTCCGAGTACAGTTTCCAATAATGATCGTCGCCATGACCTTTTTTGCAATGAGTGCAATAAGGTATTTCTCCTTCACCTTTCTTGGTTGATGCCATCCTCTTCTCCTTTCCTTTTCCTTTCACTTTAGGTTTTCCATTTGGAGGTTTGAAAGGTGGTTTCTTGAAATGATCATCTCTTTCATTTTTGCCCTTGTTCTCAAGATGGATGGCCTTTACACAAGCTAAGTCAATAGTAGTTGGTTCAAACAATAATAATGAATGTCTAAGGTAACTATGTAATGATCCAATATACTTAGTTACTATTTCAGGTGAGTCAAGTGCAATGCCCAAATTAAGTGCTTGTTTTCTAAACTCCTCTGTAAAACTTTGAACATCCTGACCTCTGCCTTGCCTTAAGTATTGCCAATCCATTAAGGCTTTTTTCTTATAATCCAATGGATAAAATTGTTCCTTTAATGCAGAAATGAAACTAGGCCATGAGGAAAGAAGATTACCCACACTCTTACTGTTTCACAATTTGCTTTCCCACTAGACGAGAGTGGTGCTACTTAGCCGAAGAGAGGCCAGTTGAATCTTTGCCTCATCCTCTTCAATCTACTGAATCCTGCAGTAGATTTCAATCTGCCTAATCCAGTTGTTAAGATTTTTTGCATTACTTTCACTGTTAAACATGGGAAGATCAAATTTGACATCTAATTTAAAGAAAGGTTTCTTAGATGCATTCCTTTAATTTCTATGATGATGGTGATGAGAGGAAGAAGAAATTTCACTCGTGGAAGGAGGAGGGGGTTCTTCTTCACCATTTCCACGCGCTGAACCTTGTTCTTCTGCCCTTTTCCCTTCTTCTTTCTCCAGCCTTGAAATAAACTGACCAGCTTTTTTTGCCATTGTATAAAAGGTTTTGTAGAAATTGAGCTCCTCTTCATAATGAGCCTCTTCATCTGCCATGTTTCTCCTTTGATGTGCACGCCCCACTTCAATATCGAAAGACTTTATTTTCCCTTCGCCTCTTCGGAGCTTGTTTCTTGTTAGCATACAAACATGCAATTTACATCTAAAAATACCTACTTTGATACCACTTGATCGAAGATCTTTTGCTTATAGATGTATTAAAGAATTACATGCATAAATTGTAGCTTAAACATAGGAATTTAATATGCACATGAGAGAACAGGAGAAACACATAAAGCATGAAAGAAGACAACAAAACTTGATAATGGAGTTCATCCGACTTGGACTACGTCTTTGGTCCCTGCTCAATCGATGGGGATGCCTTCATTCATTAAGTGGCACGAGAAAGAAGAGTACAAGCATCAGTTACAAAAAGGAGTTTTATACCTCCATACTAAAAACGGTCGAAAAAATGCAGAACTGTGATGGAGAAATGGACAACGCCATTGCATTCGTGGCGTCGAGAAATACTGAAACCATATAGAATTTGTCAAAATATGACAAAGTGAAAATCTGGCCCTCCTGCAAAAATCTACCTTGAACTACGTGCGCTCCCTCTTCTGCCTGGGCGCATTGATGAACCAAGTTTAAATAAAAAACCATGGGAAGATTACACAACAAACCCGGTTGTGCAACGGTAAAGTTGGAAATTTGTTGAGGAGGGGTTGGGGGATCAAATCCTGCCCCTCACCATTTAACTTATGGTTAAAGACATAATTCATTTATGGGAGGCAAGTCTGTTAGTTTCAGTGGCTCGCTGCCCCCCCAACTCCGCTGGCATGTTGTTTTCTTGTGGGTGAGGTGGAGGGGCGGCAAGGTTGACAGCTCACGCCCCCCAATAATATAGTGTACTCCGTTGTGTGGTTCCGGGGTGGCGAGGTCATGGCCTCCCACCGCTCTTGTATGCGGTTCAGGTGGGTACCAGGGGCGACGGGGTCATGGCTGCCCGCCCCACTATTTTTAATATGATTACAGATTTTTAGTGGCGGGGTTGGTGGCCCGCCACCCTTGTTTTTAACAAGTTTTTGTTATATAAAAATAACGTGGACTTTTTTCGAAAATCTGGATTTTGACCGAAGGATTCATTTTAACCAGGCAACAATTTTGCCCAGAATTTGGCTGGAGTTGGCCGGATTTTGTCTGCTGGAAAAAGTCCAAATTGTGTCTTCATTAATCCTACCTAGTCAGCAAAATTCAACCCAACTTTTACTGCCTCTATCTTCTTTATCTAGACTCGGATTGGAGTGTCCTTCAAACCATTAGAATCAAGGTGATGAGCACTTCGATCTGATGTCAAGTTAATCGTCTTTCCACCACTTTGAATTTTGAGCCTTCTCCATGCCACTAGTGTCTAGAGATCTGCCTGGATCATATTGTGAGTGGATTTCTTATGGAACTCACACCATTTTCTCGTGTCCTTCTTTGTCTTCATCGTGTTGTTATTTTCTTGCATCTTTGGCAGGCGATCCTATGTAGCCCTGCCTTGGCTTGGTCCTTTATTCTATACTTTGGGGGTGCCTTTTCCTTACTTTCGATTCACATACCCAAATTCCCGCCTCTTCTGCTTAAACTTCTGCTCAATCTTGACAGTGTACTAGTATGCTATGCCGAGTGAGGAAATCTCCATGAACTCCATCTCATCTTGGATGTACTTGTGTAGATAGTTGTGGTACTTGAACACCAAATGCCACTCAGTATCCTTGATACCTAACTTTGTGCAAAGGGTATGGAAAATATTTCTGAACTCCGACACATCTTGGTCCCTTCCCTACCATAGCGTGGTCCACTTTACGTATTTATCTTCATAGCTCATGACAGGGTAATATTGTTCCTTTATGGTATCTCAAAAAAAGCCCCAAGTGGGTGCAACTGAAAATAGCTAGGGTTCACTCTCATCCTTTTGTTTACAATATGCTTCCCACTAGTCCTAGATGTGTGGGGTGGCTTTGAGAAGTGAAAAAGTAATCTTTTCCCGATTGGAAAAGTCATGAACTAAAAATATCCTTCCAACAGATTTAACCATTTATCTACGGTGTTTGCATCTATCAGGCCTTCAAATATGGGAATATCAGAGTTAACTTGTACCTTAAAAGGAGTGGCACCTCTAGAGTGGCTGCTGGATGAAGATGCATCGCCTTTGGGTAGTCGTCGAAGGATCTGGGGAAAGTTTTGAAAGGATATCTGACCCCCTCGTCTTTATTTTCTTCCGACATGGGAGGTCGACGGGTTTTACGAGGCTGATCTTGCAATGGTTCAACCAGATCGAGCCCTAACTCCTTATACCCTGACCTCATTGGGGACATGCAAAGAAAAAGAGATAAAGAGCAGACCGTCTGATCACACTGATCCGAACTTAAATAGGAATGCAACAAATTACATATATAATCATAAATAAAGAGATGCAACAGAAAAACACTTCAATTCATTAATAGAAAAATATTGAACTATGATTACAAACAAAATGGAAATAAGATTGCCCGACGATGGTAGCTTATCTCTGAGAAGAGATGTGGTGGCTACATGCCTCTAAAATGTGTTACAATGAGGCTCAAAGGCCTATTTATTAATCAGAAATAATGAAAAACCCTAAACATCCAAAAACCTAACCCTATGAGATGAAGCACCAAAACTGTGGGCCCCGTTTGGGTAAATTGGTACATCAAATTCCCGGGGTCATAACTTTTGCATATAATCTCCATTTGGCTATCATAATACCTATGATCTCCATTTGGCTATCATAATACCTTGTTTTGAAGATCTCGAAGAGAAGGCCGAAATCAAATTTATAAGATAGTTTGGCACATTTCCGGTCTCTCCGTTTTCCCTAAAAATGTTGGTTACGGCGTCTAAATAACGCTAGAAGTTTAGGACCTGAAAAAATTACCAAAAATAGTAAACTGTGCTACAATTAAGGAAACTAGAAAACTAAAAGAGATAGTGTTGGGGATCCAAGTGGAATAGGAGGGTGGCCACAAATATCCACCTGGATCATCTTCATCTTTTGATTCATGTTTTTTTGTAGAGTTTGAGTCTTCCTCCTTTAGCACAAACTGTATCTTCTCATGTTCCTTTGGTAGGAATTTATGTTTAATAACATTTGTCACCTCTCTAAAAAACACAGCTCATTTGTACACAACCTTCCTTGTTTCTAGGTTCCAAAGCTTATAACCTTTTAAACCATCCTTCTACCAAACAAAGATACAACTTTCATATTTACTATCCAACTTGGTTCTTTTCTTCTTTGGAACATGGTCATATGCATCACAGCCAAATACCCTCAAATGTGAAAGAGAGGGTTTCTTACCAATCCATACCTCATGTGGAGTCTTATCCTCCAACAATGAGGGAGTTGTTTTATTAACCAGGTTCTCCACCACCTCTTCCCATAATACCTGTCCTAACCTGATACCATTGGGTGCGCTTCTTGCATTTTCCATCAACATCCTATTCATTCTTTCTGTAACTTTATTTTGCTGTGGTGTGTATGGAGTAGTCTTCTGTCATTCTATACCACACTTTCTACAGAACTCTTGAAATTCCTTCTTGTAGAAATATCGACCATTATCTATCCTCAACACCTTTATCTTCTTCTTTGTTTGGTTTTCCACAAGAGCCTTAAATTATTTAGACTTGTCAAAGACTTTAGATTTCTTCTTGAGGAAATATATCCATGTATTCCTTGACAAGTCATCTATAAATGATATACAGTACATAGACTTACCGAGTGATGGAAATGACATAGGTCCAAACACATCACTATGCACAAACTATAATATCCCTTTCGCCCTCTTAACTCTAGAGGGGAAACTCGCCCGATTCTGCTTCCCATATACACAATAATCACAGAAATCAAAATCTAGAGAGAAATTAGACATACCTTCTATCATACCATTACCATGAAGTATTCGAAGGCCCTTCTCTCCAATATGTCCAAGCCTTTGATCCCATAGCATTGTCCTTTCTCGAGAGACCACTAGATTTTCTGATCCACTTTCAGGAAACACAGAATTGTTGCACCCATCAATAATACTACTACCGAAAATCTTGTACAAAGTTTGAATCTGAACTCCCTGCATCAATACTAGCGTTCCCTAAACTATCTTGCAGGTATCTTTCTTGAACGTTGTTTTTACATCTACATCATCCATATTTCTTACAAAAATTAGATTTCTGTCCAATGCAGAAATATGCAAAATACCCAGAAGTGTTATAATCCTTCCACCTTGCAACTTCAACTTGAATTTTCTGCGCCCGACGATTCTAGCCTTCCTGTCATCCCCTAAGAAGACATCATGACCATCATATTTCTCATACTTGTAGAGCCACTCCCTATGGGGAGTGAAGTGAAAGGATGAACCTGAGTCAATCACCCATGCCTCATGATCTACATGCATACTTGAAGAAGAAGCCATGTACACATCCCCACCTTCATCTAAGGTGGTTTTCACAACTACGAAAATATCATCATCGGTTCGCTTTCCTTTCCGAGGATATTTAGGTCTATAGTCCTTTTTGAACTAACCTTCCTGTTACACGGGAATAGTGTCCACTGGGATGCTACTATTCCCACTAAAATGGGTGGCTATCTTAGAAACAAACAATCAAAGTATACTATTGATTCCTTTTATGAAAATAGATGAGAAGAAGACCAAGAGGGCCAACCTTAGTCTTGTGCTTGATTTCCTCTCTTTCTTGATAGAGTTTCGCTGCTTCTCCTTTGTCTGCCTAGCTTCAAAAGAACCTGTGGAATCACAGCAACATACTACTATGCAAGAAACAAGGATCTAAATTCATAAATAATACAGGATCAGATGTGTATTAACCATATACATGCATATACAAAAAGGTACACAAGAATATGGAAGGAAACAAGAATAGCCTTATTCAGATGAAAAGTAGCAAGAGGATTACAACCATGTGCTCTGACCCAACATCTCCAGCTAGAAGCCCCTTCTTCACCTCAAGCAAAGCTTAGATCACCCAACACTATGAATGTACACCAGAAAACCAACAACACTTCTCTATAAGATACAAAATTCCAGCCTCTGGATCTCTATGATGAAGGATCCATATATAGATGATTACAGAGAGGTGAGTCATCTTCTGGGATCTTGATTAGTGTCTTCTCTCTGATAGTTCCTGCTTACACTTGGAGAATGATGATCTCTTACTCATCCCTGGTCGAAAATAGAGAGGCAAGTGTCAGAGGGGAAGCTTCTGGAAGATTCCATGATCTTCCACCTCGCCTTTTTGTCCCTGCCATTTGTCCATTCCCGACCATCACACCCTACAGAGGAGCAAATCAGTATGCATCGCACCTTGTACACTGGGAAGGTGATATGCATCACACCCTCTGCATTGA
>APFE031289123.1:0-11998 GCA_000404065.3 Pinus taeda
TCTCGTACATGATTCTTTTCTTGATCTTTGACAGCTGTCTCCTTTTAGTTTTGGCCGTGATAGCTGAGATAAGAATGCAAGGAACAAGGTTAGCATTGGATGCTGAATGTGCTGATGGTTCATTGATCATAAGAACAAACCCCTGTTTTTCCGGTCCTTGTCTCCTACCATCCTTCGAAAGTTAAGCAATATGTTCCCAGCTCTTTAATACCCCAAAATTGACGAGCATCACCATATTCCCAAATATGCTGGAAGCCTTGTTGATTGAAAAGGTGTATAAGCCCAAATCCTCGTATGCATCTCCAACCAACAAACCCTAACCACCAGTAATAAAGTACCTTTATTAAAGCTATAACTTAAGACAAAATATTTCACCTTTATGGAGAATGCACACTTGTCATTATCTGAATGGCTCTGCTAGCCTTATGTGGTCTCCTTGATGTTCCTTAGGCATTTCCTTCAAAAATCTGCTAACCTCATCATTAAACTGCTCATTTTTCTCATAAATCAGCACCTACAGCAGTTTCGTAGCACGCTACGAAACTGCTGTTTTTGCTAAAACAGAGTGTATTTGCCTTGTATTGCTTGAACTCATGACTTCTTCAGACCTCTTCTACAAGTGTTAGGGACCTAGATGACTTCAAAATGATGGAGTTTAAACAAAATTGATCAAAACTTTGGAACAGCAGCTTACTCAGAATCAACAATTTCATTTAGCAGCTAATTTATTTAGCTGTGCCTTCAATTTTGCAACCTCCTTTTCCATGGCTGCGATTTCAGCTACGGCCCTCTCCATCTCAGCCATTTCTCTTTCAGTTGCCTCCCACTGGTCCTTTGTAGATGTAGTCTTTCCTTCTTGAGAAATGATGATTTTTTTATTCGAACCTTTCTTCTTGATTTCTTTTGCTTCTTCTGTTCTGGATTGTTTCTCCATTTCTCTTGCTTGTTTTCTTGTAAAAGGTTTTTTCTTTATTTTCTCTGCCTCCTCTGTTTTGGGCAGTTGTTCAATTACCTCTGTTCTGGGCATCTTTACAGCTACCTCTTCTACATGCACTTTCTCAGCTTCTTTAATTTGTTTCCTTGTAACTGGCCTTCGTGGTTTGAACACAAACTCTTTACCAGGTTCATCAAACCTTAACCTCTTCGAAGCCTTTGATTTTTTAGTGCTCTCTGGTGATGATTGAGTTAAGTCAATGTGCATTGGCTCAATATGCACTGATTTAGCCTGTTCAAAATCAATAGCCTCAAGCAAATCATTCAAACTAGCCTTTGATATTGGACTTTCCTCAACAGCTACTGATTTGCCCTTCTCCTTGCTTAATTGACTTCTGGTCTTTACTCTTGATACCTGTTCAGCCCCACTTGATCCAGGTGCATCTTTCTTGTGCTTGACCTTCTCTTTTGATGATGGTTGAGGTGGCTCTTTGATAACCAATGGCTTCATTGATTCCTTCAATTGGGTCTTGGTCTTCTTCTTATCTTTTATCTCCTTTCTAAGCTCAGCAAGAGTAGGTTCCTCAATTGACTTTTCTCTTTCTCTAATAGGCAATGGGGTGAGGCCTGTCTTACTCTGAAAACCAGCCATAAAAATAAAGGAATTCCAATCCCGACCAATTTTCTGCAGACCATCCAACACTAACAGTTTCACTAAACCATGATGAAACAGTGATGTCTCACAGTTATCCTTCTTCAATTGAATTTTATCACACATCTTGCTGAGGCTACGAAACAAGTAGAATGGGATATCTATAGATGCTTTGCCTGTAAAATGCAGCAACAGCTTAAAATGATAGGAGTAAACTTTAGTATATCTCCCTTCACATGTTAAATACTTTTGAATACATGTAAGAAGAAGTGCATAGTGTTCTTTCACATAATTTCTTGGCACAGCCTTTGTAAGATCTTCATTCACATAAGGCTCCTTCAAGAATTCCTTGCAGGGGTTCATATCAAATTTGAAGTTTTTAAACCACTCCTGCCCTCCTCTCGGAATCTTAGTTACATTAGCAATAGCCTCTGGAGATACTGGGAATTCTAACATAGACACTTTAGAATTTAAACCTGTAAAATTCATGGCAAATGCTTTTGTTACCTCAGCATGCCCACCCTACAGCTTCTCACAAAATCTCCAGCAACCAGCATCCTTAAAAGCTTTTCTTACACCTTCATCTCTTAATGTAAGATCCAATCCCTTAGGTTCTGTTCTTTGACATCTTCCAGACCGATGCCCCTTTTTCTCCATTTGGCTTTAAAATATTTCGCACAGAGAAACACCACCAGCTTCAACTCAAATGGCAAATTCAAATTTTGGAATGCAGGCTCGCTTGCAATCAGGTTCTTTTAAAGA
Source organism: Pinus taeda (assembly GCA_000404065.3). Classification (NCBI taxonomy): domain Eukaryota; kingdom Viridiplantae; phylum Streptophyta; class Pinopsida; order Pinales; family Pinaceae; genus Pinus; species Pinus taeda. Next base: position 2,348 of record APFE031289123.1, read on the forward strand.
AGAAGCTCGGGCTCCTTTGCAATTCAACAGTCTTATCATACAAATGGGTCAGTTCATGCATCATCAACAAACATCATGACACTACCATGCATTACAAAACCGTTTGAATGATTTTTATGTGCGTGGCTATGAACCTATTGGTGGAATGATGGCTCATAATCGCTTGGAAAGGACGCCAACTGACAATAAACAGGCAGACACAATGACTCATCCCCCCAGACATGACATTTCAAGAATCTGCGCTGCAAAATCCCCAAATCTGCGATTTCGTAGCGCAGATAGTTATAAATTAGCAAAATGCGCTATGAAATGGCTGGTTACTGGCATGCTGCGAAAAAGCTAAAACATCATTGCGCTGCAAAATCAGCCAATAAAACTGCGCTGCGGAAATGCGAAAAGGACCAGTGACGTAAACAAGATAAGATATGCTTTATACAATCATGATGGAGGATGACTAACGGTATTTGAAAATGATTCACATCAATATCTTTCTAAAACATGATCCCTAAGCAACAAACATAGGACAACAACCGCTTGACACCCATTTTTGACAATGAAATTTTTTGGACAACATTTATGTACATGTAACTGCATTTCTTGGTCATAACAGTGGCTCCACTTGGGATAGTGTGCTCCTGTAGTACACTAAGAACTCGTAGAATTAGTGCCTTTGTCCATTTTATTAAACTCACACACAGCTAACAAGCATCCCTTTCAAACTTTGTGGGCCTTCTCCTCGGGCTAAAGCTTTCTTGTTCAGCTTGTCATTTATTTTCATCAGGAAACATTCATAAAACGGTTATATACAATGCTCATGAGATACTTGGTAAACTTTCACTGACTGTAATGCTTTAAGAACCTGCCATTAACAGGTCCTCCAGCATATGGTGATCCATCAACTTCTTGCAGAATGTAGGTGTTATTCCCATGGAAAGCAGAAATCTGATATGGCCCCTTCCATAAATTTTCAAATTTTCCATGTTTACCTTTTTCTTCAATTCTAGCTTCCCACTTCAAGACTTTGTCATTAATCTGAAATGTAACCTCTTTAATCTTCTTGTCAAATGCTCTCTTGACCCGATTCTGATTTTGTTGATGACCTTCAAACACTTCATTTCTTTTCTCCTGCAAAGCTATCAACTGATTAATCCTTCGCTGTATGGCATTTGGTTCCTCTTCTAATCCTTGAATTAGCTTCATAACCGGTACCCCAAGAGATGTTGGGAAAATAGCCTCTGCTCCATACACAAGTTCATATGGTGATGTTCCAATAGACCTTTTTGTGCAAATGCGATCAGCCCACAAGGCATACTTCAGCTTTAAGTGCCAAGCCTTTTTATTTTCTTGCAGCAGTTTCTTGATAATCCTCACAAGACTTTTGTTTGAACTTTCAGCTAGACCATTTCCCTGTGGATAGTAAGCTGTGGAATGACCAAGGGAAATATGGTACTGATGACAAAAATTTATTATTCTTTTAGACTTAAAAGCCTGAGCATTGTCTGTGATAAGCTTGAGTGGACAACCAAACCTTGACAAGATGTTATTTTCTAAAAAGGAAATTATCACTGAATCATTTGCTTGCCTCGTTGGTACTGCCTCTATCCACTTTGTAAAATAATCAGTGGCTGTGAGAATCCAGCGATGCTGCCTTGATGAAGGAGGATGGATTTCCCCTATAAAATCTAATCCCCACTGCTGGAAGGGTGCTTCAACATAAATAGGAACTAATGGCATAGGCATGAGCTTTCTTTTACCTTCAAATACTTGACATTCATGACATGAAGCTATCTTTTTATAAATATCTCTGAACATAGTTGGCCAAAAATACCCAGCTCTTAAAACTTTGTTTGCTGTGGCTTTCCAATAGTGATGGCCTCCACAATCTCCCTTATGAAATTCATCAATTACCTTATCAACTTCTTCTTCAATGAGACAATTTATCCAAATTCCTCCTGCATCCTTCCAAAATAAATTCTGCTCATATACAAATTATCTAAGAGATTTCAGCTTGGTGAACCGGGCTTTAGATTTGGAAAGGTTATCAGGGGCTCTATTGTGCTGCAAAACAAATGCTACATCCCTATACCATTCTGATGTCAAAAACTTTTCATTGATTTGTACCAACTCTTCTTTGTTCTCAGAAATCTCTGATATTTCTGTGCTAAAATTGATATCAATGCAGTCCAAATTTGACTGAGTCAACAATTTTGCTAAGACTTGACCCTTTACCAACTTAGTGGGCTTAATTTCAATGTCATACTCTAACAGCTTTGCTATCCATTTCCTTCTTTTTCCATCTGGGTCAACTTGTGTAAGAATATCTTTTATAACAGCACTTGGCACGTATGCAATAATATGAGAATGCAACACATAAATTCTGAAATCCTTAATTGCTTTCACCAATGCATATGCTTGTTTTTCTAAGATATTATATTTCAGTTCAGCATTAGCCAATGTCTTGCTAAAGAAAGAAATGGGCTGTTCAATACCTTGACTTCCCTTTTGCAACAAGACTCCAGCTATTGTATCTTCAGAAGCAAATGTGAAGATTAGAAATTCTTTGGTGAAATCAGGGCTGATAAGAACTGGTGCTTGAGAGAGTGCCTTTTTGATCTCTTCAAATGATTTCTTTGCCTCAACTGTCCGCTTGAAATCTGCTCCTTTCTTTAACATTTTTGTTATATGTTTGACCACTTCAGCAAAATTAGGAATAAATCTCCTAACAAAATTAACCTTTCCAAGAAAAGATTGAACCTCTTTCTTACTCCTTGGAAAATCTAACCTTTGAATAGCACTAACTCTATTAGGATCAATCCTAATTCCCTCTTCAGAGATAATATGACCAAGCAATTTTCCAGAAGTCAAAGCAAAGATACTCTTGGTTGGGTTTAGAGAAATACCAAACCTTCTACACTTGAGCAAGATCCTTTCTAGGTGCTTTAAATGGTCCTCCTCCTTCTTTGAAAAGACTGTGATATCATCAAGATATACCACCACTAATTTATCTTTTTCTTCAGCAAAAGCAATGTCCATATCTCTCTGGAAAGTGGCTCCCGCATTCATGAGACCAAAAGGCATTTTTGCATACATAAATGTGCCCCATTCTGTAGTGAAAGCTGTCTTCTCCTGATCATCTGGATGAACAAGGATCTGATTATACCCTGAGAAGCCATCAAGCATAGACATCCTTTGTGATCCAACAATATTTTGCAGAATAAAATCCATTTTGGGAAGAGGGTAATTGTCCTTCAGTGAAGCCTTGTTTAATTTCCTGAAGTCTATACAAATTCTAATCTCCCCATTCTTTTTCTGACTGGAACCAAGTTAGCAAGCCAATTTGAAAATCTGATTGGAACAATAATCTTAGCATCATAAAGCTTTTTTACCTCCTTTTCTATCAGTGGCATCAGAAGAGGATTAATCCTTCTTAATTTCTGCTTAAAAGGCTTCTCATTTTGCTTGATTGGGATGGTATGTTGTATGATTGAAGAATCATACTGTTTCAAATCAGCATAGTTCCATGCAAAAACATCAATAAATTTCTTCATCATTTCAATATATTTAACCTTCATATCAGCTGATAAAAACTTTGAAATTTTGACTAATTTAGGCATCACTGAGTCACCTAAATTACAGCTCTCTATTTCCTCTTCATTGGCTTGTAATCTTGGTGCTTTAAACACATCATTCTGATCAAATAGTTTCTCAAGTGGAATAAGACCCTTTGGAATTAGATTGTTTTGCAGCTGCAACACCTCAGACTTTTCCTTTGTCTCTGCTAACATATTCTGCTGATCAATTTGACTATGCTCAAACTCTCCTTTCAACTCTAGGAAATTTCTTACCTGCTGATCATCTTCAAAGACCTGCTAGTTTAGGATATTATCTGGGATAACTGGTCTATGGCGGACCTTCACCTCATAGCTATCCGAATCTTGTTTAGGAATAACAAACAGACTGGCTGCCACAGCAAGAGAATCTGCAACAGAATTTTGATCTCTGGTTTTTATATTGAAGGTATAAGATTGAAACTTTTCCAATAATTCCAACACTAAGTTTCTGTAGGCTCTCATCCTTGCATCCTTTGTTTGATATGTACCTTGTACTTGCTTAATAATTAATTCAGAATCTCCATAAATAGCAATGTTCTTTGCCTTCAATTCTATCAAGGTTTCCAGGCCTAACACTAGAGATTCGTCTTCAGCCATATTATTGGTACAATCAAAGTTAAGTTTGTATGACAGAAACTTATTTTCTTCAGTTGGACTAGTAATCCAAATTCCAGCTCCTGCCCCTTCTTTCCCTGCTGCTCCATCAAAGTATAATGACCAACAGCCCATGACATTTTCTTCATCTTCTGGCTGTCCTTCATGACTTTGATTCTCTGCTGATTCTTCTTCCAATTCTCTCCCAACTGACTCATTAAAAAGGATAGCTGAACCAAGACCAGTATCACATGAATAAATAGGAAAATTTTGAGGTTTTTCTTTGCTACTCACCATGTAGGCCATCCTTGTTTCCCGGTACAACCTCCTCTGCTCACCAAACACTGGAATAGTAGCATATGTGAGATCCATTTGCATTGTGCCCTTGATTTTGGCTGCCCAAGACCTTGAAAGCAGCATTCCAAACTTAGGTGGGATGTCTGCAACAACAATATCCATAACAGTGGTTTTTGCTGGAATTTGTTGTAGTCCCACAACCACATCTTTTATCAAACCTATGCAATGAACTCTCTTAGAGTCAAAGGAGAATAAATCTTTATATGGCCTAGTAATTTCTAACCCCAATCTCTCCATAATTACTTTAGGCATAAGATTATGTGATGCTCCTGAATCTAACATAGCATTATGTAAAGTCATATCATGAATAGTAATGCTTATGTAGAAAGGAGGGAACTCTTCATTTTGTTCATCCTCAAGCCTTGGACCCAAGCAGATAATGGGATTATCTTCTTGCACATTGAGGATATCAGCCACCCCTGGTTGTGAATTGAGCATTTCAACAATTTTGCTTCTATATTAATCCACCTTGAGGATTTCATTAAAAGGAATTGATATCTTAATTTTTGCAATCTCATTCTCAATATTAAAAATAGAGGTAGACTTGTCACCTTCTTTAAGAGGAGAAGCAATTTGAATGTCCTTTTTGTCAAGAGGAGGATCAACTTTATTTTCACCTACCTTTGCTTTCTCCTTCTTATCATCAGCTGTCTTTGAGATATTCTTCTTGATTTGTGCTTTATCTGCTGTAATAGGAACATCTCTATTCCTGAGATTATACTGTTTTTGTATCTCAAAAATAGCATGCTGATAGCCCTTTAAAAAATCTGAAGGTTCTTCCTCTAACTTTGTCATACTGGACTCATCATGTTCCTCTTTGGTCAAGAAAATTCCTGACCCTTCTTCATCAAAGCAATGAATAGATTCCTTAGGTACTTCAGGATCTTCTTCTTCATCCACCAAGTTTTGTTGAAAAGGAGGTCTCACTTGAGAATCTGCCTGCTGGTTTTTATTGTCTCTTGGCCTTTGCTGATTTTGAGGCCTTCTAAATTGAGGGTTTCTAAATCGAGGCTCTTGCTGTGCTTGGGGAGCAGCAGTATTCCCAAGTGCTAATTGATCCATCAACTTTTCCATAGTTTTTATGATAGTTTCAAACTTGTCTTCTTGAGCAAAAGTAGAAGGCTTTTCCTCTTCTTTTATCTTAGTCTTTGCCATTTTTGACTTTTTGACAGCAAGCATATTCGCATCTACTTTAACTGCATCATTTTGCATGTCATCCAGAGTAGCAGACTCTCTTTCTCTGAGTAGAAGGGAGAAATCTGAATCAAATGACTCAGCATATCTTAACTATGCCAAAGCTCCAGGAGGTTTCAAGTGTGCTGGAATAGAATTATATACCTTATTAAACCTCTTAGAAAAGTTTTGGACAGTCTCATCTGAAGCTCTTCTTAAATTATTATATTCAGTGAGGGCTTGAACAAGATTAGTTCTATTTCCCCATTTCCTCAGAAAGGTATCTTCAAACTCAGCCCAACTATGAATGCTACCAGTTGTTAGGGCTTTAAACCATTTTCTAACTTCCCCAATGAAAGTCTGAGCAAACAATCTTAGCTTTACATCTTCATCATCCACTTCGTATCTATCAATAAAATCATTGAATCTATCCACATGTTCTTTTGCAGTAAAATCTTCATCCCCTCCCCATGTTGGAATCCTAGCAGCATATTTATTTGGAAGATCATGTAAAACAGCAGGGAGATCTAGAGGAGCATACCTAGCAGGTATGGCCATAATGAATGGAGGAGCAGTGACCAAAGGTATTGTATGACCAGAGGGAGAAGATTTAGTATGAGATGATGTCTGGGAACTGTTTGGACTAGCAGAGGCAGAAGATAAAATACTGGTATGAAAAGGACTATTTGGACTTTGCAAACCAGTGACAAAAGAACTCCAATTAGGGAGAGGTAAACCAGTTTTAGATTTGAGCAACACTTCAAAAGGATCAAGCTGTTTGAGCTGATTTAAATCCTCTTCCTCTAAAAGAAATTCTGTAGTAACAACTTCCCAAAATTCTTCTTTATCTTCTTGAGACACTAAAGATGAAGTATCAATACCTCTTTTTTGTAAATCTAAAATAATTCCAATCAATTATTCTTCATCTTCAGACCTCAACAACACTTCTTGAATTTTATCATCAACAATTTTATTTTCAGGACTTCTTGAAAATTTAGGAAACAAAGATTTTGAAATGTTTGAAGTACTTGGTATATCAGAAAATCTTTGTCTACTCCTTGAGATAGTATTAGGATTATCCACTGGACTAGGTGGGTTTGGGTCAGGATTACTCCTTGTGTATCTTCCTCTCGAAGCCACCTTTTTAACTTTAAGATTGAATGGAGTCACCAAGGTAGAATGTAGCCTCGAACACCTTCCTGAGTTTCTGCTACCTTCAGAAATTCAGTTTCAAATTTTCGGGAATAAGTAATCTTCAGACTCCCGACAGACGCACCAAAATGTTATCACAAAATCAAGCACTGAAGGGGCTGCTAATCAGATAGACTCTGTGTAATTGTTTCAGACCAGACTCTTGGCTAAGGATTAGCCTCCCTAACCTGAGAGGGCTCTCTCAACATAAACTACTGATTATGATTAACACTAAGAGGGCTAACTCTTGACAAGTAAATTAAATAAACAGGCTGGCTGGACAGACATTACAAATACTTCCATTGGGCTCATGGAGTCAAACACATTCAATAAAATATAAACTACTCATGCATAGAAGTCAAGGCAGTAATGTCTAAACACTCAAAACATCACTCAATGAACCTCAACTCACAAATACACACAGGAAATCAGAGCAACTAAGTGAATTCAGAGTGATTGTGTATCTATACAACTGTAAAACATAAAAGATAAGACAAAACCACATATCTTGAGCATTTGAACAAAGTAAGAATCCTGAGAAGAAAAACAGCAAATTATATTATCAAACAAGTTTTTACACAAGCCAAAAGAAACTCTGTTTCTAAAAACATCCAACCCTCATTACATAGAGTCTCAGCTATATATAGAAAAACAGTCTAACTACCTGGAGCCTCCTCCTCCAGCATGAGGGGAGCTCGATGACTGCCACTAACGACACCTATCTATTTCCAACAAACTCATTAAATACACTAACTACTAACAGAAACTACAAAGAGTCCTAATCAAACTGAAACTCTAACTCTATCTTTCTCATGATTCTCCTCTTGAGCTTTGACACCTGCCTCATTTTAGTTTGGGCCGAGATAGCTGAGATAAGAATGAAGGAACAGGTTAGCATTGGATACTGAACCTGATCTGCTCCATGATCATAAGAACAAACCCCGGTTTTTCCTCCTTATCTACTACCATCCGAGAAAGCAAGCAATAAGTTCCCAACTCTTTAATACCCCAAAATAGACGGCATCACCATATTCCAAATATGCTGGAAGCCTTCTTGATTGAAAAGGTGTACAAACCAAAATCCTCGTATGCAGCTCCAACCAAACCCTAACCACCGGTAATAAAGTACCTTTATTAAAGCTATAACTTAAGACAAAATATTTCACCTTTATGGAGAATGCACACTTGTCATTATCTGAATGGCTCTGCTAGCCTTATTTGGTCTCCTTGATGTTCCTTAGGCATTTCCTTCAAAAATCTGCTGACCTCATCATTAAACTGCTCATTTTTCTCATAAATCAGCACCTACAGCAGTTTTGTAGCACGCTACGAAACTGTTGTTTTTGCTAAAACAAAGTGTATTTGCCTTGTATTGCTTGAACTCATGACTTCTTCAGACCTCTTCTACAAGTGTTAGGGACCTAGATGACTTCAAAATGATGGAGTTTAAACAAAATTGATCAAAACTTTGGAACAACAGCTTACTCAGAATCAGCGATTTCATTTAGCAGCTAATTTATTTAGCTGTGCTTTCAATTTTGCAACCTCCTTTTCCATGGCTGCGATTTCAGCTATGGCCCTCTCCATTTAAGCCATTTCTCTTTCAGTTGCCTTCCACTAGTCCTTTGTAGATGTAGTATTTCCTTCTTGAGAAATGATGATTTTTTTATTCGAACCTTTCTTCTTGATTTCTTTTGCTTCTTCTGTTCTGGATTGTTTCTCAATTTCTCTTGCTTGCTTTCTTGTAAAAGGTTTTTTCTTTATTTTCTCTGCCTCCTCTGTTTTGGGCAGTTGTTCAATTACCTCTGTTCTAGGCATCTTTACAACTACCTCTTCTACATGCACTTTCTCAGCTTCTTTAATTTGTTTCCTTGTAACTGGCCTTCGTGGTTTGAACACAAACTCTTCACTAGGTTCATCAAACCTTAACCCCTTCAAAGCCTTTGACTTTTTAGTGCTCTCTGGTGATGATTGAGTTAAGTCAATGTGCATTGGCTCAATATGCACTGGTTGAGCCTGTTCAAACTCAATAGCCTCAAGCAAATCACTCAAACTAGCCTTTGATATTGGACTTTCCTCAACAGCTACTGATTTGCCCTTCTCCTTGCTTAATTGACTTCTGGTCTTTACTCTTGATACCTTTTCAGCCCAACTTGATACAGGTGCATCTTTCTTGTGCTTGACCTTCTCTTTTGATGATGGTTGAGGTGGCTCTTTGATAACCAATGGCTTCACTGATTTCTTCAATTTGGTCTTGGTCTTCTTCTTATCTTTTATCTCCTTTCTAAGCTCAGCAAGAGTATGTTCCTCAATTGACTCTTCTCTTTCCCTAATAGGCAATGGGGTGAGGCCTGTCTTACTCTGAAAGCCAGCCATAAAAATAAAGGAATTCCAATCCCTACCAATTTTCTGCAGACCATCCAACACTAACAGTTTCACTAAACCATGATGAAACAGTGATGTTTCACAGTTATCCTTCTTCAATTGAATTTTATCACACATCTTGCTGAGGCTACGAAACAAGTAGAATGGGATATCTATAGATGCTTTGCCTGTAAAATGCAGAAACAGCTTAAAATGATAGGAGTAAACTTTATTATATCTCCCTTCACATGTTAAATACTTTTGAATACATGTAAGGAGAAGTGCATAGTGTTCCTTCACATAATTTCTTGGCATAGCCTTTGTAAGATCTTCATTCACATAAGGCTCCTTCAAGAATTCC
>APFE031289139.1:0-10683 GCA_000404065.3 Pinus taeda
ATTGTATATTTTGACAAAGGATTAATGAAAGGCAGCGGCTCTGTTTCATGAGATTCATGTGGTTGTGAGTGTAGCAAATGTGTCTCTTATGTTTCATATGTATTTCGTTATGTTTCACAGTTCATTTCATATTCATTTCTAGTGAAATTTTCTAAGTCAGATAAGGTAAAATTCATTTTTATTGCTCTGCCTGTGGGAAAATTTCATGTTCAGTGTTCTTTCTTCTGTTGAAAAGGATTCATGTACTTATGCCCTTTTCACCCTACTAAGCAATCTCTCCATTCCGCGTTATTTCAAACTAAATTGCTAGACTTTCCGCCTGTCTTGCCTCACGAAGTAATCTGTGCCTTTGTATTAAATTCTTTGCTCATTGTTGTCCGTTGGTCCCATACTATCCCAGAAACTCAGTCATTCATAAAAAATCGCTTCTTGTATCCATAATTACTTACTAGCCTAAGATCAATTTTCACTGCAAGTCATCTCAGACCATATTGTTTGTTTATTCACTGAGCGTGACACGGAGAGAGCCCTCTCTTGTTCTGGTAGGGCTAGCTACTAGACTGAGCGTGGTTTGTGGTTACCCTGAATTTTGCCTTCCTTCAGCCTAAGGCAGATTTAGGTGCTAACATAGTGGCGACCCCACTAGGGAACGAAATCAATCCCCTTACTTCTTGATAATTCTAAGATTCTGGATGATAAGTTTAGGATTTGATAGGCTGAGTGAGTTGGTTGTGTCCTTTAATTTTTCTCAATAGCACTCTGGCTTCTAGAAGATATACTAGAGCTAATCCAGATCCAGATCCTTCACACATATACGAAAATCCCAATTTGATTTCAAGAATTCGTCGTCAAGAAAGCTCTATATCCGTGTTCAAATCCCATTCATGCCCGGATATTTTTGAGTATCTTGAAGAGCTAGAGTTTGATGAGTAGTTTGAACTATCGTTGTTAGAAACCAAATCCGAAAGGGCGGTTGACTCTACTGTCCACAATCCACAGTTTCTTGTAGACTTGGAGACGGAAAGGGCTAACCGGTTGATTGATAACTACATTATAGCTCAGCTTCAAACTCCAATTGCTAGTCCCTTACAAACTGCGCACACTCCTCCAACACCTCCAATGCCAAATCCACCAAGAGTGATGGTTGCCCGTTTTGCACCCCTTGTTCTGCCTCAAGTTCTAGATGATATGCCCGCAGATTATCAAAGCAAAACCCTGTTTTTTGATGGCACTCCTAACAGCATTACTGCTTAGAAACATGTGGACATAATGGCAGATTTCTATGAACTTCATGAGATCGATGCAGAGAATGTAGCGATGAGACTCTTTGTACAGACATTTGCAGGTGAAGTGAGGAAATGGTTCAGAGGTTTGCCGGCTGCACGTATCGCTACCTTGGCTGACCTACAAAGACGATTTTTAAACTGATGGGAAGTGAAAAAGAATCCTCTTCAAATTTTGGCTGAATATGAGCAAATCAAAAGAAATGCTGGTGAGTCGGTCCAAGACTATTGCGTTAGATCCAATTCGGTTTACAATGAAATTCCAGATCATCTAAGGCCACCTGTGGGACTAGCCATGGTGAAGTTCCCGGATGATTTTGATGCTGACATGGCCTATCAATTAAGAGATAGAGAACCGGCCACAATGGAAGACCTGCAGAAGATAGCGGTCAACGTTGAAGCAAATCTGCCGACCAAGAGAGCTAGAGCAAAGGCATAAAAGAAGGTCACCGTAAAAGAAGAGTCTTCATCGGTAGATCAATTACTCCGAAAGGTAGAGCAGATGCTTGAAAGGGTGAAACTTGACAAACTAGAGCCACAAGTTAGAATTCCTAACTTTCGTGGTCAGCAACAACCACAATATAGAATAAGACAGAGATATCAGTGAGCTCAAGAGCAAATAGCATAGTAGCCAGTACAGCCACCTTTGCAGCAAAATTTTGTGCATGGACCGGAATCAGATGAGGATGGGAATATAATAGGTGAAGAAAACCACCTCTTTACTTCAGATGATTTTCCTATTTATCTCACTGAGGATGAGGAGTATGCAGAGAGTTCGGCTGTACATAAAGGTCTAGATTTTATTCTAGCAAATGACACCGTCTTGGAGGAAGAATCATATGAATACCAAAGAGGCTATATCAATGCTCTGTCCGCCCAACAACAACGAAATTCACTTAGAAATAGAGATGTGCCGGTCAAACCAATTCAGAAAAGGAAGGAGGTTGAGGCATCAAAGAATGATTCATCAGTTGCACAAAGGAAAGGAAAGGAGGCGTTGATCCAGATAGCAACAAATCACCATCAGCAGAACAATCACTTCAGCAAGTTGCGTCGAAAGAAAAGGAAAGGAAAAGAAATCCTAGTCAAAGAGGTAGAAAAGATTCCCGCTTTTAATTTAGAGAATGAGATTTCTAAATTAAAGGTATCCATCGCCTTGACTGAAATAATGAGGAACAACAGTTATAGAGGACAAGTATCTAAAATGTTGAATTTGGACCCAATGTCCGACATGGTGAATGTCAAAGATGATCAACCTGAAATGATTTTTGGGCCAGCATCGAATTGTGAGTCTCCTGATAGTGATGTGGCACCTTTCTATATCAGTTTAAGATTGCATGATTTTGTGTTACATAACACCATGTTCGATTCTGGAGCTTCTCACAATCTTATGCCCAAGGCTATCATGGATAAACTGGGTCTGGACATCACCCGGCAATACCATGATCTCTATTCGTTTGATTCCAGCAGAGTAAGATGTATAGGACTCATCAAAGACTTGGTTGTGAGTCTGGATCAGCTCCCAATGAAGAATGCTTCGATGGATGTTGTTGTAGCAGATATTCCTCCCAGGTTTGGAATGCTTCTTTCCAGGTCTTGGGTAGCTAAACTGAAAGGGACACTACAACTAGATTTCTCCTATGCAACGATTCCGGTGTTTGGCCAAATGAGGAAACTGTATCGGGAACAAAAAATGAAATACATGATCACAAGCAAGGAGAAACCAATAAATCATCCAATTAATTATGTACATATAGATTTAGAGTCTTTTGTTTTGTATTATGATAGTTTCAATGATATCGATAGTCAGTTAGTAGAAGCAGATGATATTTCGGAAATAACAGAAAATTTCAGAGGAGTTTTAAAGAAAGAAGAACAAGAATAGCAGAACACCGTTGCGCAATCAGCTGAAAGTAATGGACAACAAGTAGACAAGGCACAACAAACAGATTTCCAGCACTTGCAAGAGGAGGAAGAAGGTTTGTGGACCATGGATTTCGATGGAGCAGTGGGAAATGATGGCGCTGGAATGGAATTTGGGTATGTAGTCCTTTCTCCGCCCCGAACAAAGTCCCTAGTAACGTGCGAGTGTGCTCTTACAAGTTGGCTTTTGAGTGTTCAAACAATGAAGCTAAGTATGAAGCTCTGATTGCTGGTCTAAAGATTCTAAGAAAGTTGAATGCTAAGAGGATTTCAGTATATGGCGACTCCGAATTGGTAATTAAGCAGGTCAGAGGCGAATATCAAGCAAAGCATCCTAGGATGCGAGCTTATCGTAATGCAGTTCTACACATTCTAAAATTATTTTCAGAATACAACTTGACATGTGTGCCTCGTATACAAAATAGTATTGTTGATGCCCTTGCTAAGGCATCAAGTAGTTTGAAGATCCCAATGAACTCCAACAATAAATTTGAAATCCATGTCAAGCATCGTCCAATCGTTCCAGACAATCAGAGATATTGGCAAGTTTTCCAAGATGATGAGGAGATTGATGATTTTATGCAAAACAAAGGCAAGTTCAAAGAGACCTCAATTGATGTAGAAAATGACGATGGAAAAGGTAATGGTACAAATGAGGTGCATATCAATGAAATGGACGTGTTGCAGCTGAAGAATAACGTTATTCCTAAAGGCTTGATACCTTTAGAAGAAATCTTTGATCAAGATGATGTAGCCCACAATCCAACATTGCAGCCAACAGAGAAGGGTGTGGAAGAGGTCAATATCGAAACAACTGTTAATCCTAAATCGGTAAAATTGTCCAAAGCATTGCCACCAATGGTCAAGGACAAATATAACAGTTTGTTGTCTTCATTTGCAAATGTGTTTGCTTGGGACTATTCTGACTTAAAGACATATGATACCAATATAATTCAGCACACTATACCCATCAAGCCCAATCAAAAACCATTCAGACAGAAGTTGAGAAGGCTAAATCCAAAGTTGCTGCCATGTATTGAAAAGGAGATAAACAGGTTGTACAAATCAAGAATCATTGTGCCCATCAGATTTTCGGATTGGATCTCTAACTTGGCGCCCGTACGAAAGAAGACATGTGATATTCACTTATGCATTGATTTTAGAAATCTCAATAACGTTTCGTTGAAAGATAATTATCCACTGCCCAAAATGGACCATATACTTCAGTGAGTAGTGGGAGCATCTCGTATGTCACTACTTGATGGTTATTCCGGATATAATCAAGTTTCTGTCCATGAAGATGACCAGGACAAGACAGTGTTCACCACTCCATGGGGAACCTTTCATTACGCTAAAATGCCTTTTGGTTTGAAGAATGCGGGTGCCACATTTCAGTGTGCAATGGACTTGGATTTTGCAAATGAGAAGGATGTCTTTTTGGTTGTGTACCTGGATGATTCGACGGTGTTTTCCAAATCTGATGAAGAGCACATGTACCATCTAAAAACTGTCTTTCAAAAGTGCAGAAAATATGGCTTGTCGCTGAATCCGAAGAAGAGCTTGTTCACCATGGAGGAAGGAAAACTACTCGGGCACATTATCTCAAAAGATGGCATTCGTATTGACCTAGCATGTGTGCAAGCAATTTAGCAAATCGATCTGCCCCGGAATAAAAAAGAGATACAGTCTTTCAATGGTAAAATGATTTTTCTACGTCGCTTTGCACCTAATCTTGCTGAACACCTAAGAGAGATGACAAACATGCTTAAGAAGGACAACTAAGTGAAATGGATGGAGGAGGCTGTAAAATTTTTCAATTTGGTCAAATTGCCTCTTTCCTCAGCTCCAGTTCTAGTCAGCCCGGACTACACTCAGGATTTCATATTGTTCTCATTTGCTTCGGAGCACACTATGGCAGTTGTGTTATTGCATAAAAGAGATGATCATGAAAGACCCATTGCATTCTTCAGCAGAGCTATAAGAGATGCAGCCTTAAAATACAACATCATTGAGAAGCAAGCCCTTGCACTTGTGAAGGCACTGAAAGATTTCCGGGTATATATTCTACATTCTCATATTTTGGCATATGTTCCTAACGCTGCTGTCAAAGATGTTTTAGTGCAGACCAATCCGGAAGGAAGACGAGGCAAGTGGATTGCAGCCTTGCTGGGATATGATGTGGAAATAAAGCCCGCAAAGCTGGTGACAGGACAGGGATTGGCAAAGTTAATGGCTGAATCAAACTTGCACGCCTTGGACATAAATCTGATCACTGCTATGTCCGATGAGAATGAGGAAGGATCGTCAATTTAGGTATCTGAAATGTTTGCTCTTTCTCCATGGTATTCAGATATCATATATGTGTTTAAAAATTTGTCACCACCACTCGGCATGACTAGAAACAAAGCGAGAACACTCAAATTGAGGCTACCAAGTTTTGCATTCTAAATTCTGCACTGTATTAGAAAGATCCCGGTGGCGTTCTGTTAAATTGTTTGGTGGAAAAGGAAGCAAAGAAGGTCATGGAGGACTGCCACCAAGGAGACTGTGGTGGTCACCTTTTCTGGAAGTCAACGACAATAAAATTCTGAGAGCAGGGTACTATTGGCTGACATTGTTTGCTAATGTATATAAGATGGTCAAGCGCTGTCATAAGTGTCATATTTTCAAAGGAAAGCAGAAGTTATAGCCTTTGCCACTTAAGCCTATTGAGGTGAGTGCCCCTTTCCAGCAATGGGGATTGGATTTCATTGGTGAAATTCATCTCGCTTATTTCGGTCAGCATAGATGGATCCTCATAGTGACAGATTATTTCACGAAATGGATCAAGGCAATTCCCACCAGAAAAGCTACTGATGCAGTAATCATTTCATTCCTTGAAAATAACATCTTGTCTCGCTTTGGTTGCCCGAATAAGCTAATCACTGATAACGCAACAGCTTTCAAATAAAAAAGGATGGTAGAGTTTTGTCATAAATATCACATCATTTTGGGCCACTCAACTGCCTATCATCCGCAAGGCAATGGACTGGCAGAGTATTCGAACAAATCATTGGTCAACATCATCAAGAAGCTGCTGGAAATAAATAAGAAGCGCTGGCATAAGAGGTTGGTCAATGCACTGTGGGAACATTGGGTCAGTCAGAAGAAATCCATAGGTACATCACCTTTCAAGCTTGTTTTGGAGTTGATACAATATTTCCTACCTCTCTCGCTACCCCGGTAGTCAAACTTCTTCAGGAGGTCGGCAGTGAAGAAGCTCCCATGCAGAGAAGCTTGAATCAAATGGTTCACTTGCAGCAGACCAGAGAAGAAGTTTTCAAGAACACATCCAAATTGCAGGAGAAGAGAAAGAAAATTTATGACAGAAAGGCAAAGGTGGACAAAATTCAGTTGGATGATGTAGTGCTGAAGTGGGATGCAAGGAATGAGGAAAAAGGTAAGCATGGTAAGTTCGAGAACCTCCGGAAAGGTCCCTTTAAAATTGCAGCGTATCGGGGTCAGAATGCTTTTCTTCTAAAGGAAATGAACGGGGAAGATTGTCCAGGAGGGACGATTAATGGTCGGCTTCTCAAGCGGTACCATTTATGAGTTATTAATACTGCTTCCACTGTCACTGTAAATACCATTTTATTTCAGTTTGGCTAGAGTTTGTCAAGTTAGTCTTCGAGTCATTTCAATGTCAAATTTGAGTCAGTTTTTTGGTCATTTCAGTTTCATAAATGAGTCAAAGTCCTGTGTTGTTTGTCAAAATAATGACTCCATAGCCCAATGGACGAAGGCACTGTCTAGCTCTTCCAGAGATCTGCAGTTCTTGGCACCTCCAAGGAGCTACCATCCCCCATTGGAGCCAATGTTAGAGTCGGTCTGGTCAGTCCTCCGTCAGAGATCAAAACTCTTTATGCATTTCATTTTTAGGAGTCCCGCTCCATTCACTCAGATAAATTCCGCTAGGGGCATGCCATAATCTGTCGGAAAAGGTCATGCTAGTCATTTCCCCTCATGTCTGGCTCCTGTTGGATCAGGTCTTTTGTCAATGATCACCAAAGTTCATGACAGTCAAGGTCTGGTCCTTTAATGGACAAAAGTCATTTTCGATCATTAGGTCTAGGGATTAATCAATTTGGTCTTTAAACATATCCGATAAAGCCATGCAGGCCAGATTGAGGCCCTTACAAAGTTATGATTCAGAGAGTTTCATCGTCATGTTGATAGACTTCGACTGTTCTTCAAAACTCTGTTTTGAAGAAAAGTCAAACAGTGTCATTTGTGATAAAATTTTCAAAAAGTCGTCAGTTGATTTCTTCAGGTGCAGTGATGGTTTCTATGGCCAAATTCCCTGTCATGCAATCCCTGCAAAGAGTGCCGAAAATTTCATCATTTGAGCTAAAATTTCAAAGGGAAAAGTGAAATTCAATGTTGCTTTAAGTCAGTGAAAAAGTGTCAAAACACAACATTAGAAAAATGGGTTTTTGAAGAGGAAAAAATTAAACCCATGACTTCAAAGCCTTTATATACAAATTTCCACCAAAATCAAAGTCATTGTACTAATCAAGGTTATTGAGAAACATAGCAAGGTGTTTGAGAGGCAAAGTGCGTGTTTGGAGTGAAGTTGGAGGCAGTTTCCAGGGCGCGACGCATACATAGAGGGGCGCGGCGCACACAGAGCCACACCACAGTGCAAGTTTTCAACGGGCGTGACGCACTGGGTTTAGCACGCGGCGTGAACCCACAAAGGGCCGAAATCGTGCCAAATTTCCTCAAATTTCTTGTGAAACCCCTCAAATTGACAGGTAGGCTCTATATCATGGCTTGCTCATCAAATTTTATGAATGATATGGTGGTTGTTGGTTGTGTTTAGTTGCCACAAAACTCATAAAACCAACCACTCAAAAAGCATCAAAACTGTGGTGGCTAGGGCTGCAAAATTGTGGTATTAGTGCCAAGGTTCCATTTTCACTCCTCATTTTTCCCTTGCTTGCCATTTTTCCCTATCCCCCTTTCTCATTTTTCCTATTATCCCTACCCTAAAACACTACCAAACCCTATTCCCTATCCCCTCCTCTTATTTGTCAACATACCACCCCGAAACCCTACCTTATCAAAACCCCAAAACCCTACCCTATCAAATACCGAAACCCCCTACATATCCCTAAACAAACTTCTCCCCATAACCCCTATTCCCATGATATTACTCCCTTCCTAATACTCCCTTGTTTCATTGTTCCTCTTGGTGGCAGATATCACAACAACACCGAGTTTCACACCATCATCAAAGGGCAACCCAAGTGCAATACACACAACAGTCATGGCATCAGAGCATTCATCAGAGTATGAGATGGAGACACAAAGTGATTCATCCTCGGAAGAAGAGGCTCCCAGGAGACATCACAAGAGTGGCAAACATGTTAGGGATGAGACAACCACCCTCACTAAATTGCAGGCCTGCCCTCTTGCCATGTCATGTTTCCAACATCTATCATGTTTTGAATTTTGTCAAAGGGTGGCTAATGTTAGAGTTCATCATGAGTTGGCCCATACTTTTGTGCTTCACCTACATGGAGGTCAGTCTATCCTGGCCGAGGTCACCTTCACATTGACACCCGAAACTATATCAGTGGCCAGATTCTTGAGGCAGCTCACAAGAGTCTTTCCATTCAGATATTTGAAAGATGAGTATGCTCCACTCATGAAATTGATCATGAAATACTTCAGCTGTGAGGGGAGGTTCTCTCGTCTATATGCCTATCACATTAGGTTGCTCATGCACTTTATCAGGGTCCGGATGATGAACCTCCCATTTTTCATTTGCAGGAACATAGAGAGGATGAACACCTTCATTGCAGCATAAGACCCCTCAGCAACAACTTAACAGTGTTTATCACTTTTCTCTTATCCGGATTTTGGTGGATCATCAGTGGGGATTGCAGGGCATTGCTTGGGAGGACTTCATCTCCTGTGACCTCTTCAGCACTTCATAGGTACTATCAGAGGCAGAGCATGAGTTAGGCGGTCCTTCTCATCAGTATGAGTGCCATGATACCACTACTATGCCAGTATTCGTTACATATCAAAGAGGCAGTAGGCACTTGTTTGTAGCAGCAAAGCGAGTGTTATCTCCACCTGGGGTGGAAGGGGCCTCGCTTCCAGCATTGACTACATAGGTACAGGACAAGGGAAAGAGGCCCATGCATGATGAGGGGCCATCAGGTGAACAAGAGGATGACTTCATCCTCATTCAGGATGATGATGCAGATGTGGAGAGTGCCAAACTTATGATGACCATTCAGGAGCAGAACACGGAGATCCAAGACTTGTCACTCAATTTGGAGAGGGCCAAATGGATCATCAGGTATTTGGAGCAGAGGAACAAACAGCTTGAGGACCAACATGAGATCATGGAGTTGCAAAGCATCCGTGAGAATCGACAAGCTGCCCAACAAAGGAGGATTGAGCTCACTACCTTAGAGCAAGAGATTAACAATGACCACGAGTCTTGGCTCGAGCGGATCAACATCCACCTTGAGAGACTGCTGGAGAAGGCCGAGAGAGACAAAATCATACTGAGGAGGATGGTTTATCATTACAAGGCACAAAACATGAGTGTGAAGGCTCGGATAAGGAGCTTGAAGGCAAAATTGAGCAAAGCAATAAAGACGCAAAAAGAGCAAGATCGACTTTGAATCTTGGCCGAAGCCTCTGTGGCCCAACATAGTGCATCTTAGAGAACCTCCAGCCCAAATTTCAAGAAATTTGGGGCAATTTTGGTCACATGGCAATTTTTTGGTCACAACACAGGTTTTTTCTCCCTATGCGCCACGCCACTGGAGCAACGCTTAGGATTGGGAGCTCCAAATTGGAAATGTCTTGCATTTTTGGATTCAGCATGCAAAATCACGACTATTGGTGCTTGGACAATAAATTTGGGCATGATTTGAGTCTCCAGGAGGTCAAAAACACCCAAAAATGACCTCTCTGCCCCTATTTTGACACACAAGAAGTAGTCTTGGGAGAATGAAGATTTGGAGTGGCAAATGAGCACCAAATTCAGAAATTCCACTTGGGTTGGAAAGTAGTCAGGCTAGGCTTTCCAACAAGCACACTTGGGCACATTTTGGACTCCTAAAGGTGCCTCAAAACAGTCTCCAAAGTGGTGCGGCTCATATAGGGAAAAAGGCCAAATTCACCTCCGTTTCGCGAAATTTCGATTCGCGACTTTCTCCAACTGGGCCCGCTCATCTACATTTCACTTTTTCGGCAACTAAGGAAAAGTTTAAAGAGTTTGGCTTCTGTCCAAGTGGCAAAGGAAGGCAAGCGGTCACCCAAAGCCATTTGTCATTTTTGTAACGTTGCACCTGTAGCTAATGGTTGGCTTTCCATCTCCATTTTGTAATGATTCGAGAAACTCCCCAACCCTTGGTTGTTCTATATCCTCATGGCATGTTCTATTTATTGTATGCAAACCATTTGCAAAGGG
>APFE031289142.1:21742-55496 GCA_000404065.3 Pinus taeda
GGTTTTCACTGTGTTTTTTTTTTAAATGTTGAATATTTACCACGAAAAAAAAGGGTTGATGCAGCATTAACAGTTTTCATTTTCAGGTTTTTTTTTTATCTTTTTTGGGTGATTTTTTGCTAGAGTTCTCATTTTGACGTCGCAATTCTCGTTTGATCGATAATTGTGTTATCAAAGATATGGTACTGAGAGGAGCAGTGAGGCTCCAACACATCTCGACTAATGAGCAAGCTATTGACATTATCTTTATTAAGAAATCCAAGGGCAGTAGTATAGGTGATTTCACATTCAATGATAATTGCCTGTGATGTGATTTTTCTTAACTTTATTAGCTTATTTCTTCCACTTGATTATATTAATGTTCTTTATCATCAGACAACTAGAAAATCATAAAATATGTAAGCGATCAGCTAGGGCCAGAACCTCTCCAACATGAAAGGAAAACCCACAAGAATTCTTCATCTTATAGAATCTTCAATTGATGAATTCTGATACTTAGACCCTTGACAAACAACCCCTCCAAGATCAATTCAATCCTTGGTTCAAGTCAAAGTCAATTTCTTCTTGAAGATGCTGCAATTTCTCCTTCTTTCCTAATCCTCTACCCTGCAACTCGAGCCTAAAATTCTTGGCCTATCTCTCTACAACTTTCAGCTCCTTATAGGTGACTACAATTTTCCCACGTGACCAAATTAGAGCAACTTCAGCCCTCCTTCTCCTTCGCTTGACTAGGGCCATCTTCCTTGTGACTTCGGCCTTCAATATAGGTTTCTTACTTGCCTTGTTTCAAACCTCTTGAGATGACTGTGATTCATACTTGCTGCAGAGACACAAACCCTAGCCTCCGCGCATGTGTGAACATAAAGTGGCCCAAAAATAGATCTGAAAAACTCTACACTTCCTCCTTCCTTTGTTGGTTATTAGTCTTCATGTTTCTTGTTTATATCGAACTTCTTGTGCTTGAATGAATGTGTGCTTGAATGAGGTCAAGTGCTCCTTTAAATAGCCATTCTTAAGCCCTCAAATAGGCCAACTTCATCTTCTACAGAGGTTGACTTGCTCCTTTGTAGGCCAACTTGATAGTTATAACTTGACAAGGTCTTGGAGGGTTATTTGACTTGACATTAACTCAAATAATTTTTCTTAAAATATGTAACATGCCCCAGAAGGGTCTCCCATACATGACAAAGACTCTTTTGACTTGTAGACCACATGACAATCCCTAGAAGCTCTCAATGGGAGATTTATCTACAAAAATAAAATTCCTTAGGCATGAAACCGATGTCTCAAGCATAGCAAAAACAATTTTATTTTTCTTCTTTACATCAATTACATAAAATCATGATTACATACGTCATTATGAAGATCAAACCTAGTTACATATTTCAACACTCTCCAAGTTGTTGCTGAAATCAAAGTTCATATTCTTCAAAGAGCAACTTAGAGTGCAGGAAAATGCATCCCTCCCCAAGAGGAAACACTGCTAATCGAGAACACTAAGCATATGCCTTCCTCCGTCTTTATGACTAGCCATGGACTTGGTGAAACAGGTTGTGAAACTAAACTCTTGGGTGAGGGTACTCTTTAAAGCCATGGACTTGGCTGAGTATATGCCCCAATATGCATCCTACCCACAAATCACCCTTATAAAGGGGTCATGGACTTGGTTAAGCTTGTTTTGATTGCCTCCCATCTTGGCCACATGAGAGAGGAGACTTAGGATTTGGATGATCTTTATCAAGATCATTTTATGACTGCCATGGACTTGGTTGTGGTAATTTGATCTCCCCTAAGTACTGGATGCATGTATTCTACCACTTGATTATTGATGATCAAGTTGGGTGAGTGTCAATCAGTTGACATAGGGTTTGGATGATCTTTACCAAGGTCATTTATGATTTCCATGGACTTGGTTGTGGTAAATCGATCTCCCCTGTTGTAATGTGGATTATTATTCTTCTTCTAGGGATCGAGTCATCAATTTTTCAGCTGAGATGAGACAAGATGAACTTGTCCTATGTTGAGACATGTACATCCAAGATGAGACTTATGGTGCAACAGAAAATTCCTCCCTAGCTAAGAGGGAGAGTTAAAATAGGTAGCTACAAGATGAATTTTCCCAAGGAGAAACCCAACTACCCCAAGGAGGATTCATTCTTCTTCAAACAAAATTTAAATTTGGTCAAAAGAATTTTTCTATTTTGTGTTTGACAAGTTGGCCCAGTGGAAGATGACAAGTCTGCCCCACCTAAGGAAATTACCCCTCCTTAACCACATATAAATAGGCATTCATTGACATCACATGGAGACTCATCCATCACATCACTCATCACATTAAAAAGGTTCGATCTGATTTGAAAATTGCAAGATACATTCACACATGCGATGTTCCTAATTGGATCGTTATATTGTTTTTCATCCATCTCGATGCGTTTGGAGTGGAAAAAATGGAGGAATCAACTCACGGGACCATTTTTACTGGTGGGACCCAGTTTGGAAAAACGGGATCCAAAACTTTCCGAGAGTGTCTTGAGGCATCATATGACATTTTTTGTGGTAAAATTTTGTCGCTTAAGTGTAACCTCTTTTCATGTTATTCTATACATAGAAAGCTTTCCAATGGCACAAGAATCACGTCAATTGGAATCTGTATGAAAAAGTTATGCCACTCAAAAGTTGACCTTCTTGTTTTTACACCTATAGTTCAAAAAATTCATGGAAAAGGGGCTAGCCATGTGTTTGTGATGTAAAAGACTCTAGAAGAGTCTATTTCATAACTCTAGTTAAGAGTTGATGTAGTCAAACTTAACCGCTAGTAGGCTATCATGTTGTGTTATAACCGAGCCACTAGGAGGAAGAGGGATTCCATTCTTTCGAGCGCATTTTTTTCCATAGTTGAGTGAAGATAGTTATGAGGGATAGGAGGTAGAGCACACAGAGAGGATTTGTGCACTATAGCAGCCCATGGGCCATAGACATTACTTCTTTGTATCTGCAACCATATTTCCTGACAGAGAAATAGAGTGAAACGGCCTCACCTTCCATCTAGGTTTTCTCCCGAAAGAGTTTCACAAAGAGCATATCTTGTGTATTATGTGTGTGAGAGCTTATTATGTCATTCTCTACTTTTCTACTTGATTTACTTTTACATGCATGCACTATTATAGTTAATTTTACCAATCTAGAAATTAAATAAATTGTAATAGTGTAGAATCTCAAAATTTTATTATTAGATCTATTGTGACGAACTATCCAGTGGAATATCCACGGCAGTTTATGGATCATTAGGTATCAAAGCAGGTTTCTTTGGTTATTTTGTGGAGATTGCAGGGATCTAGATTGGCGAGACCAAAAATCGTAAAACCCTAATCATGGGCGACGAATTTAGAAACAAACCTCGTGATCCTGCAGAGGTGAGGTTTTCACAGCTCGAAGAACAAGTCGTAGATATAAACCGCAATGTAAACCTCCTCATGGTGGCCCTAAGAAATAAGATGGGGATATTTGGAGAAGAAGGGGGTTTGAATGGAGGGAAAATCAGAAGGGGGGTTGGGAGATAGGGAAGATGCAGATAACCAACCGAAAGAAAAAGAACCCAAAAAATATCAACCTAGTTCGAGTGTCGTGAACCAATCCATGTTTAAAGTGGAATAAAAAGGCGATATTAATCCATACCATGGCGATATCGACACTCTAAAGCTGAACCACTAGTTGCAGCAACTGGAAGTTTATTCCAGTGTCCATTAGATCGAGGAAGGGCATAAGATATCATTCGCGTGGCTAAAATTGGAGGGTCGTGCACTGACTTGGTGGGAGAGCCACACGGAAACACTGAGGTTGGAGGGAGAACCTCCGATCACAGATTTATCCCATTGGGCATGCGGAAGACTAGTGGATCCGATGGCATTACTTCAGGCAAAAGTCGGGCCAAATCATGCTAGAGTACACCACAGGATTCAGAAAGATGGCTATAATGTTGAGTATCTCTCCAAAGAACCCAGATGTACTCCTCAATTATTTTGGGGGTCTGCACCGCCATCTGCGTGAGAAAGTGATGTTGTTCAAGCCCAAAACGGTGGACAAGGCTTGTGTACAGGCACAGTACCTCGAGAACATAGGCCTAAAAAGAGCACAATCAAGTGGATCGAAGCAAAAGGAGAAACAAGACGCTTCTAAGGAGGAGAAGAAGAAGCAAAAAGGGAGAAAATATAAAAATATGGCAACCACAACACACCAGTGCAAAGATCCTAGAAACCATTGCAACATTAATGGCCATACAGAAGAGAAGTGTTGGAAATTGCATCCAGAGCTAAACATGGAGAACAAGAAGAAATATAATAAGAAGAAGAATATCATGGCCACTGATTCGAGCAGCCAAGTTGAAAGCAACTCAAATGTGGATGAGAAGATCATTTGTACGTTAGTGCAGAAGGAGGTGAATCTGAGTTGCCTTCAGCAACAAGAAGAGAAAGAAATGACCAAACTCTTCCATGTAAAGATACAGGTCAAGAAGATGAAGATTGATGCTCTCTTTGACTCAAGATCGCAGGAAAATCCCATTGCAGCATATCAGGTCAAGAAGTTGGGGCTAGAAGTTCGTGATTATCCAAACCCATATCCACTAGGATGGGTACATAAGGATGCAAAGCTGAAGGTAACAAAACAGTGTAAAATTAGATTTGCTACCAGTGTTGATTTTATTGATGAAGTAGATCTGTATGTGGTTCTCCTTGATGTATGTGGAGACGTGTTTGGGAATCCATAGATGTACATGTGTGATGCAATATTCATGAGGAGAGGTAACTAGTACCATCTCATCAAGGATGGAAAATCATTCATCATCAATGCGTACAAAGGCAAGTCAAAAATTTCACTGGTAAGTGCCATCCAAGCCAATAAAGTGATCAGTTCCAGCAAGAAGTATGTTTTATTGTTTTTAAGAGAAAATCAGTCTGTAGAGGAGTCAATAAGAGGCAAGGCATCCCTAGATAGGTGTACTAAGAAACAAAAACAGCAATTGGAGGAGTTGTTACACGCATACAAGGATGTGTTCCAAGAGCCTAAAGGGATACCCCCTAAGAGAGAAGTCGAGCATGAGATACAGCTATTAACAGATTCCCCATTGCCAAATATTGGGTTGTACAAACAATTTGTTATAGAAGCAAGTGAGGTGAAGGAACAGCTGCAACCACTGTTGGAACAGGGTGTCATTCAACCGAGTACATCACCATACGGGTCACCCATCATCATTGTGCCAAAGAAGGATGGGACTTGGCGGATGTGTATAGATTACAGGGCAATGAATAAAATCACACTCAAGAACATATACCCCTTGCCCAGGATAGATGATCTACTAGATCAATTGTAGCATGCAAATTATTTCACTAAGCTGGACCTGAAGTCTGGATATCACCAGGTTCGAGTCAAAGAATAAGATACATGGAAGACTGCCTTCGGAACCAGGCAAGGTTTGTATGAGTGGTTAGTTATGCATGTTGGCCTATGTAATGCACCAGCTACATTTATGATATTAATGAATAATGTATTGTGCCCTTTTATAGATTCATTTGTTATTGTCTATTTGGATGATACATTGGTATATAGTGATCCCTAAGAGGAGCATATTTCACATTTGACACAGGTGCTGGAAACATTGAAGAAGCACGAGCTGCTAGCAAATCTCAGGAAGTGGGAGTTTGCGCAGCAGTCCTTGGTGTATTTGGGATATGTGATTGGTGGAGGAGCATTGAAGATATATCCTTCCAAGATGGAGGCCATCATGAAATGGTCGATGCCTACTAATGTTACTAAGGTTAGGAGTTTCATTGAAGTAGCACAGTACCTAAGGAAATTCATAGCCTTGTTTTCAGCAGTAGCAACACCACTCCATGACATAACAACGAGTGGCAAGAGTTTCCACTAGGGAAAAGGTCAGCAGAAGGCTTTCGATGAGTTAAAGAAGAAGATCAGTGAAGCACCAATTATGGCATTACCAAACTTGTAGCGGCCCTTTGAAGTGGAGATAGATGCAAGTGGGTATGTTATGGGAGTTGTCTTGATGCAAGGAGGAAGGCATGTTTGCTACCATTCTTAAGTATTTCATGGGGAAGTTCTAAACTACCTACCTACGATAAGGAGCTTTATGCCATGGTGCAAGCTATGAAGAAGTGGAAGCACTATCTAATGGAAAAGGAGACAATAATCCACACAAATCACCAGTGGTTACAGTACCTACGTGCCCAAAATAAACCATAGCAAACCAAGCACTACAAGTGGATGGGGTTTTTACAGTGGTTTCATTTGGTGATCAAGTATAAGAAGGGAAACACAAACAAGTTGGACGATATGCTTTCAAGGCCACCCACATCAAATATTATAGCTTTGGGGACTCTTATGCACATGAAGCCATTCACCCATGATGCATACAGAGAGGCATATTCAGAAGATGAGGACTTCAAGGAGGTGTATTAGCAGTTGCAGAGTTAGAGTCATGTGCATGATGGCGACAGCACCGTTGACTATCATCTCCAGGATGGGTTACTCTATAGGTTGAATAAGCTATGTGTTCCTAAAGGTGAGTGTTTGCAACTGATTAGAGAGGCTCACACCTCCAAGGTTGCAGGGATCGTGGCTAACTTGCAGAGGTGTGTGTACTGGCCCAAGATGCACGAGCAAAACTAGGTTCATAAGAGGATGCATGATTTGTTGTACCAACAAGCATAGCAACAGGAAACAGGGTCTGTATCATCCCTTGCCTGTACCTACTCATCCTTGGGAAATCATTTCCATGGACTTTGTGAGGTTTACTGACAACCAGGAAGGGACATGACTACTAGGCTTGTGGTAGTTGATAGGTTTAACAAGATGTGTGTTCCGATGCCCTGTAAAAAGACCATCAGTGGACAAGAAGCAACAAAATTGTTCTTTGGACAGGGCTGGGTACACTTTGGGATACCAAGGAGCATCATTTCATACAAGGATACAAGATTTCTCAGTGCCTTCTGGACTACATTGTGGGAGAAGATGGACACGAAGTTGAAGAGATCTACAGTGTTCCATCCACAGAGAGATGGGCAGACAGAAGTAGTCAACATGACTTTGGTGCAACTTCTAAAGGGGTTACAACCAAAAGCATCTGAAGACCTGGGATGAAAATCTGGTATATATACAATATTCTTATAACATAGCAGTCCACACTTCTACTGTAAAGTCCCCATTTGAAACTTGTTTTGGATATTTGCCACCTTCACCTTTGGATATCGCATATTGCAGCAAGGAGTGAAGGAAGGCCTTAGAGAACATGCTTTGAGGGCTGAAAATTTATAGAGAAGATCAGGATGACCCATATACAGGTACAAGAAACACTGCAGAAGTCGCAACAGAAGTATAAGGCCAAACATGATCAGCGCAAAACAGAGAAATCATTCAAGGTAGGAGACAGAGTATGGCTACAGTTGAACAAGGAGAGGCTACAGGGGCCTGGTAAGAAAATCAAGGCTCTCAGATATGGTCCCTTTGAGATAATGGAAAAGGTGGGTGATAATGCCTCTCGACTCAATTTACCACCATATATGCGCATTTACTCAGTTGTAAATGTGGAAAATTTGAAACTCTATGAGCCTTCCATGCTAGATCAAGAAGAGGAACATGTCCTACCTTTTGTGGAGGATTTGGCACCAGATACTCAAGCAGAGTTGACAGAAGATACAATTTTGCATAAGAGGTCCAAAACTACAAGACAAGGGCAATAAGACCTTTGGCAGATTGGGTTGAAGGGACAACTTCCAAGCAAAACTAAATGGTACACCAAAGAGAAGGTGGAGGAAAAATTTCCTCACCTCATTCAGTGAAAGTTTTTGGGGACCAAAAGCCCCCAAAAATGGGAAGGTGTGATCTGAATTGGATCAATGTATTGGTTTCCATCCATCTCCATGCATTTGGAGTGGAAAAAGTGAAGGAATCAACTCACAAGACCATTTTTACTGGCAGGACCCAGTGTGGCAAAACGAGGTTCGAAACCTTCCGGGAGCATTTTGAGGTATCAAATGACGTTTTTTGGGGGGTAAAACTTTGATACTTGAGTGCGAAACCTTTTTATGCTATTCTACACACATAAATATTTCCAATGGTGCAAGAATCGCGTCAATTGGAGTCTGTATGCAAAAGTTATGCCACTCAGAAGTTGACCTCCTTGTTTTCACACTTACAGTTTGGGAGGATGTCGCGTCAACCCCGATTATTCATGGAAATGGGGCTAGCCACGTGTTTGTGATGTCAAAGACTCTAGAAGAATTTATTTTGTAACTCTAGTTAAGAGTTGATGTAGTCAAACTTAACCATTGGTAGGCTATCGAGTTGTGTTATAACTGATCCACTAGGAGGAAGAGACACTACATTCTTTCAAGAGTATTTTGTTCCATAGTTGAGCAAAGATAGCCAGGAGAGATCGCAGGTAGAGCACACACAGAGGATTTGTGCATTGTAGCAGCCAACGGGCCACAGACATTACTTCTTTGTATTTGCAGCCATATTTCCAAACAGAGAAAGAGAGTGAAGCGGCCTCACCTTCCAATGGAGTTTTCTCTCGAAAAGGTTTCCTAGAGTGCATATCTTGTATATTATGTGTGTGTGACACAGTTAATTTTACAAATCTAGAAATTAAATAAACTGTAATAATGTAGAATCTCATATTTTTAATATAATATTATCATATACGTTGTGACGAACTATCCAGTGGAATATCCACAGTAGTTTGCGGATCATGCGAAGGAGGAGAGAGGCTTATGTTGACTAGCATTGACTTTCTATTTTGATCTACTTTGACCAGCATTGACTTGGGCACTTTGACTTTATTTTGACCGAATTTCTTTTTGCTTTGGGATGTTGAATTGAGGGAGACTTTGACCGAGATTTTCTAAACATTTTGATTGATGTTGATTGCAGGGTTGACAAGGGTTTGACCATAAGTCGAACCTGACATTTTCTCTCTTTTAACCGAGAATTTTGTTGTTGCTTTCAGAGTTTCACTAAGCAAGGAACGCCAAATTTAATGTTAGGTTGACCAAACTTTTCTAGGCAATTTGACCATTGACTTTGAATGATTTGCTGCAAATTGTTGACTTTTTTTATTGTTCCTCCATAGGTTGAAAATTGCAGACTAGTGTTTTGACCAAATTTGACTCTCTCATCATTGATTAGTTTTGGAAAGTCAGTTTGACTTTGACTGGTTTATGGATGTACTATTGAACTAATGTATCTCATGTTGAACATTGATTGACTAATAGAAGAAGAAAAATTGATTAAACGCTTTTCCCCTTGTGGGATTTTTCCCTGATTTTTTTAATCAAATCTTTGTGTCTCATTGTGCTTGGCTATCTTTTATTGTGCATTTATTTTTTACTATTCTATCTGTAATTGCTTACTTGATATTGGGGTGATTGAAATTGGAAGAAATTGTTTAAAGTGATTATAACAATATAGAACACTGTGAAAATTAATAGTGATTTCATGTGATGTGAAGTGCCTTGAGGGAGGACGAGTTACTCCAAGTCTTCTTAAGGACCGAATGGGTGTCTCCCTGGGCAGGCCAACATGATCATAGGAAGGTTGAATTGGTAAACTTGTGGAGCCAAAAATATAATTCAAAATTTTGAAATTTTCTTTTGCAAAGGTCATGAAGAACATGTCTTTCGAAATTTTTCTTTTGACAGATAAATAAGGAATATAATTTATTTTGAGCATGTAGAACATGTTTTAAAAGTACATCAATAAAATATTAATTATGAAGATCAACCATAGCTACAAAATTCAACACAAGCTTTGAATCACAGTGACATTTTCCCAATTAAGAATGCAATAGATTGATGGATTGAGGGTACAATGGAATTTGGTAAAGTGCGTAAGAAGATATTTGTTGCTTGGCAATTGAGATCGAAGGGTTTATAGCCATGCCATACCCCATTGAGGTGTTTCGGGGAGATTGCGTGCATGAAATTTGAATATAGAGGCCCAACTTTCATTGCTTTGAGAGATTACAATCTCTTGATAGAAATCTCTTAAGATTTCATCTCTAGCTATAGATTTGATAATGATATGTCAACACGGATGGATTTATGTAGCTAGATGACTAAACCTTCTAATCATTATCATAGCATGTTTAATCCTTTTAATGAGAAAACAATAATGTTGTGGATTAAGGATAGGAATCTTGTCACAGATGTTAAGAACAAGATAGAACATATTCAAGGGATTCCAAACACTAAACAATGTATTAGCTTTGAAGGGAAACAATTCGAGGAAATTTCTTCACTGATAGATTATCATATAAGCAAAGATTCTACATTATTTTTAGCTATTTGATTACAGAGGAACAATGGAACAGATGCACTATCTTCTTCAAAGTTGAATTCATTCAAGGATATTATTGATCTAAGACATCTTGTTAATTAATTCAAAGCCATGTCATGCCAAGTCCATATATTATGGAAAAATCTAATAAGGTACTAGCTTTGAAGATCTCTTATTCGATTGTCAACGAATACCTTGATTTATTAAAAAAAATGATTGTCATTTGTTGTATTAATAATTTTTGGCCTCATACTATCAATG
Organism: Pinus taeda; assembly: GCA_000404065.3. Classification (NCBI taxonomy): domain Eukaryota; kingdom Viridiplantae; phylum Streptophyta; class Pinopsida; order Pinales; family Pinaceae; genus Pinus; species Pinus taeda. The sequence continues at coordinate 32,351 of APFE031289142.1, forward strand.
GATCTACTACAATTGAGCCAATAAATGCAAGGCACATTTCTACTCTAAAGATTTTTCTGGTGATACAATTTTTTGATCAAGATGATTATCAAAAAAGCCTTGAAGAGGGGCATTGGTTTTGGGGAAGAGCAAGTACTTCCATTACCCCGTGATTCTAGGATTTTGGCCCTTTCACTATGATTGTTTATAAAATGCCAAACTAGGTTCATCTCCTAAATTTGCCTTATTCTTATTGGCATCCTTTAACACTCAAATATTGGAAATACTTTGGGTAAATTCCTAAATGCATATTTTCAACATGCATACTTAGGTATTGTTATTTATGCTCAATGTATGGAGATTGATCTTAGTAAAGGCCCTTGAGACAAGATGTATCTAAAACAAGATAAACACCAGTGGATTCAAGTGTTGGATTTGTCATTAAATAGCTCTCATCTACAAGAATCGTGCCCTCAATCTAAACTACATCCAAAGAGGAAAGAAGAATTATTCTTCCAATTCCTAAAGTTAGCAACCATTTGAGCTACCATTCTTAGACTCTAAAAATAATCCAAGTATAGAAGATATATCTTCTCAAGATGTAGAAAACAAGAACAAAGAAGAAATAGTGGAAGCAATGAACCCTAGAAATCAATCCACTATGATGAATGCCATTACATTGGGATGGATAGAAAGATCTCGAGGCCAAAAATTCAAATTTTGATAAGGAAATGGGTGTGCTCACAAATGATATGTAAGTGGTTATCATAGGTTCTTCTCTAGGGGGGGCTGGACAAAAGTCAAAAAAAAAAAGGGAAAAAGAAAATGGGTCAAATGGAGCTCAATATTCGATAATAATTTTTGTTCCCTGTTTGTTAAATGTATTTTCTTTTGAGCTAAAATATTTTTATTTTTATAACAGGTTTCTTTATGGATCTTTATAGAGATTCTTGCGATATTAAAAAGCATTTGAAAAATGTAATTTTGTTTTCTTTAAATAAAATTAAGATTTCACTCTATGAATTTAAAATAGAGTGAGAGAATTCATAATATTTACGAGAAAAGGGACCAGAGATGCATTATGCTCTTAAAATGTTAGGTATGAGAGATGTTTCTATTTGTTTTGCATTCATAAATAAAGCATACCACATTTTTTAAAAAGTTTAAAATAGATTTTGTATTTATTTTAATTTTTGTATAACAAAAAGGGGAAGCAGGTGCCCTCAAAGAATAATTGAAGGACAATATGCATGGCATCTAAGAATTGGTCCCAGCGATTTAGAAAAAGCATATGCTCTTTTGCAGGACATTATCATAACTCATACATTCTATCCAAGGCATCTTGTTCAAGAGAACTCGTTTATCATTATAAGAGATGCAATTTGAACCAAAGACCAAAGACCTCAAATTAGAAGTCATTCTTAGCAAAATTATTTTGGTAAAAAAATGAATTGCAAGTTTGAATGGTTTCACATGCAACAACATAATAACAAATTGGCTACCCAATTAAGCAAAATACAATTATTTTCAATTACTGGGCAACTTGTCAACCAACCAATTCCCTAACCTTAATGGGCCCCAATCCCTTTGTATCTGGTAAATCTTTATATGAATTGAATATTTTGGGTGGATTTGAAATTGTAAATCATGAATAGCAAGTTAATGCAACTCTTTGGCATTACAAATCTCAATATGAGTTGAGTATTTTGGGTGATTTTGAAATTGTAAATCATGAATAGTAAGTTACTGCAAGTCCTTGACACTAGAGGAATTATCTACTTATGTAGAGAGGAGTCACTCTTATCCACCCCGCCCAAGTCTCAATCCCACCAATATTGACATGCTCGCACCTTGGGAGTAATTTCTACATGAAAGATAACCAACTCACCTAGACACAAGTAGATTTTATGTGAATGTAGCTAGTATCTTCTCTAGTACAGTGAATCGTCCATAATAATAATAAATAAATAAAAATTATCTAGCTTTATTAGATCATGTTACTGTTCAAAGCATATCACTTTTTCAGTATGTAAATATTCTTACATTAATACAAATACTGCTTTTTTCTTACTGACAAAAAAAATAATAATAATAAATAAAATTATCTACTTATGTAACCTATCTGCATGCATTTGCCATGGCTTTATATATAAATAAAATTCATCAGCTTTTATTTAAATAAACACAAATACATTCAACTCTCGAGTTATTTAAGGTTGCAGTTGAAACATATTACAAATTGGCTTGTTCTAACTGCAATTACACAATCCAATTGTGTCGAGGGCATTAAAGAGTGTTAAAGAGGGTTGAATCTATTTCTACACTAAAATTAGCCATTTTATCTATTACAATATCACAATTTTGGCAAAGATTGCTCGGTGGAATTTCAATGACAGTGAACCAAAAAAGTAAAAGACATAACATTCTTTCTTTAGGTGTTTTGAATTAAAATAAATACATGTCTACGTTCAACATATTAACAAAAATATCCACAAAATGTAGAATGGTCAACAACAAAATGTTTTATCAAGGTACTCTTTGCATGGAGGTTACTGGTTTGAAATTATATAGGCACAAAAAACCATTCATGTTTTAAAGATTGATATGGCACTAGCCTAGCGCAATTCCTAAGTAATTTTGAAACTCAGAAACCCTAAATCACAATTTCTTAGCCAAAGGCTAGTCTCACCGTTAAGAACTAGTAAAAAAAAATACAAACAAAAAATATTATAAATATACCCAACACAACACAAATAAACTATGTAGGTTCACACCAGGATTTTTTAAGTGGTTGGAATTGAAATGAATCTATGTTAATATTTCAAAAAAACATGTTCAAATGATAGTGAACAGATTTTAAAAACTTCATATAAATATGAAATTGCCATACTCGTCATATTATTAAGTATAAATATCACCTTGCAGTAAAAGCACCTTATCATGTAAAATGTTGCATGTGTGGTTTGAAAAATCATTGTGCCCAAGAACGAAATTGTTTTGATTAAATTTGCATGTCTATAAGATGAGGAAATGTATTTCCTCTAGTTCCCCATCTAAACAGATAGATGGCAAGTATATTAACCCAATAGTTCAACCGATTGTTACCAATGTTGCTGCGTATTTGGCTAATTCCGTACTAGCAGGTGACCAGTTCAAATTGCCTTCAGTGAAACACACTAGTCTACACCAACACTAGCAGGTGACCAGTTCAAATTGCCTTCAGTGAAACACACTAGTCTACACCAAACGGGCTTATTAGGGATCTCATCCACAAGAATGGAAAAGCATCCCTTACATTTTTTCCCCACAATATTTTACTTGGAAAAAAGGATAGCACGCATAACAATGCTGAACCAACAATCTGTTTAAATAGTTAAACTACATCTATATGTACTTCCCAGACAAACAAACAACAAAAAGAACAGTTACAATACAAGGCTCTGCTGCAAACACAGAACTGTACACAGCAGGAAGTAACCTGCAGATATAAGTGTATTCCAGCAAAAAGACCACCGACAGATTGAAAATAGCAGTGGTTACAAGAACAGAAAATGGAATTCATATTTATATAAAAAAACATGCATTTCATGTACCTCCGTTCACTCTGGCTTACCAATGAGAGGCGTAGGGGAGAGGAGGCACCCTTGTAACACCTTGTAAATTTCTGAGTTAGGGTATAGTAGAAGATAACTTCATGACATGGTTTATTTCAGTATCAGATAGAATTTCAAGGTATACAACATGCATTGCCTGTGCATTGTGCTGCTGAGATTGCATAGAAACCAAAGAAAGGGGCAAAAAGGAAGAAGGTTTTTCGGCTGCTAATGTAACCTGATAGAAGAGATCTAAATGAAAACCAATTTATCTATTTAGAAACTTTCAAAGTTGACAAAAATACCGACTGCCAAATTAGCTGTCTATATCACTAAGAAAAGAGAAATCATCTAAACCTCGGTTACATAAAAGTTTATAATACATTCTCCCAGCATAATATGCAGAAGCAAGCATGCAAAGGCAAAACTAATCTGAATGCTTTTACTTGATTTCCCCATACTGTTCAAAAACCTCCACCATAACTGCCACTCGAACCATACCCAACTGCAGTACCCCCAGCAGCACCATATGCTGGAGTTCTACCTGCATTTGGACACTCTCTTGCCCAGTGGCCACCTTGACCACATTTATAGCATGATGTACCTGTATTTGTCCCTGAATTCCCATATCCCCCGCTAGCGCTACCACCAGAATATCCAACCATGCCATCGGGGCATTCTCTTGCAAAGTGACCACTTTTTCCACACTTGTAACATGAATTTGATGCTGAATTCATGTTAGAGCTCCCATTCGACACTCCTCCATAACCACCCATGTTGCCAAAGTATCCACCACCTTGATTTGCACCCATCCCGTTGCCACCAAAATTCATATTTGAATTGCCTCCGAAACCACTGCTGGCATATCCTGCATTAGTCCCCATATTTGTAGTCGGCATTGCTGGTGTATTATTAAACTCTCCTCTGGACAGTTTGCCAATTAGATCTAATAAAAACTTACTCTCAGTTGAATAATCCAATTTTTCTGCTTTAATAACAGTGGACTTCACTCGTTGTTCATCACTGTATGTTTCTTCTTTTACTTTCAATTTAAACAAATACTGATTGAAAAGCACCTTACGAATAATTTCCCCAAATTTGATATCATCTTGTTCTTCATGCTTCAGCATGTATAGGTCCTTGGCGCTGACCCCCATAATTTCTTCCCCCGCTTCTTGAAAAGCTGTGATCCATGTTAACCCAGTATGGTCTTGAACCTGAGCCTGAAGCAGGTATCTATAATCACAGTCAGGAAAATTGCGATCACATCTTTCACAATGCCAAGTTCCATCTCCGTAATTACTCACCTTTTTGTTGCACTGCCTGTCCCCAACCATCAAAGGGCAAGCAGTGTAACAAAAGTTGTCCACCTTAATAAAAGATATGGTAGCTTTTACTGAAATCCAATCAGGTTTGTCAGATTTACCAAGCCCCTCATCTTTAATCTGAGCCACCGTCTTTCGCGTGTCAACTCGGCCACCAACAGTGCCCTCTTTTGTTAAGGAATGAGAAGCAGTATTCTTTCCCACCCTTTCAAACCAGTCCCTCAACCTGTGCGCTTCTTGAAATTCGGGGTTTATATAAAGTTGGCTTGATGAAATTGTCCCCACGGATTTCCCACTAAACTCACTTACGCGGCCAGCCTTCACAGCCAAAATCGGGAAACCTCCTGAATCACACATCTCTTGAAGTTGCTGACCTTCCTTATTGCAGAAGGCACCCCACATCGTTACCTCCACACTGCAGACTGACATGTCTTTCAGCTGAAGAGTTCTTTTTTGAGTCTCAATTCCATTTTTCCGCATTATGGTGTTTGAGGGATTAATCGAGGTTACAACACCAATAATATCCACCATAGCATTAGTCTCCATGTGCTCAATTTCACTGATTGGCCTGAAGTTAAAATGCTGCTTTGGTATTGAGATATCCTCGTCCAAGCAGGGCTCTACTGTTGAAGTAGAGTCCAGAACAATTTCCCATTCGTTGTTTAGATGGTTGAAGTTCTTCTGTGCTGGTTTAAGACTTCCCTTGGAAACCATGTAAACTTTCCCAGCCTCTATCCGATCATAAAACTGGTCTGCAACTGAGTTAAAGCATGTTACGCGTATTTCTCCTCCTTCAGAGTCTAGAAGATCAATACTGAAGACTTTCCCATCTCCTTTTGCATTGTTGAAACGCCGAAGATCCCCCTTGGCAGTAACTCTAGCCTTAATTGTCCACCGTCCTTGGTAAGGATTCAATGCTGCAATAGGAATTATCCTTGCAGGTGCTTCATTTCTTGCTATTGGTCCTCTGTTAGAATACATTGGTGGTGGTTGATAGGAGGGAGCAACACCTTGCCGACCATATGAATTTGACTGAGCATTCAATCCTCTTCCAGCTGCTACACCAAGTCCAGCACTTAAAGAGTTCTGCACTGGATTTGCAACTGGCTGAGAAGGCTTTACGTATGAACCAGCTACAGAAATATTGGGAGGTCCAGTTGTGGCAATACCGGCATCATTTTTTGGATAGACCCCACTTACAGATTGAGCTACCGAATTTGGATTTGCCCCGGCCCTGAACCCTGCAGCATAAGAACCTCCATATGACTGTCCAGGTTGAAGATGCTGTGGATGTTGAGACTGGGGTGCTTGTTGCATTGGCATAGATGCCCGCTGCTGCTGCTGCTGCTGCTGAGCATTTGCATCAGTCAGCTGTTTTGGATCACCAACTATCTCACACTTAACAACTACAACATCCATATTCAAAACTATGATAATCCTGCGAAAGGGGAAAAACGCACAAATTATCCGTATAATCGATAGCGTAAAGCAATTCAGGCAACTGAATTACAGAATAAGTTACAGGCAAAGTATTTTAAAATTATATTCATTTTTAAGATTTTTCATAACTATGCAGAGAAATAATATAAGACATGATGTGCAAGAAATTTTGGCAGTTAGGGTGAATATCCAGGAAGGGTTCAGTTAAAATATTCAATAAATTCGATACTGTAAAAAGACAGTTAAAATTTAATACCAAAAAGGCTTAACTTACTTGCGATTTTGTACAGAATTGCAGATGTATTCAGTCAATTGAACGACAGAACCTTTCTCAACTCGTCCTGCTTTCACATACTCATTGAGCTGCGTTGCAAGCATTGCCTGCTGCATAAAGAACCCATCAGAGAGCACCATTCTGTACCGCTCCTGCATGCTCTGCGCTGAGCCGATCTGCTTAATGTCCAAAACTTGCACCATGGGCTTAAGATCCACAACCCCACTGTTCAAGGCCGAAATGGCATTGGGCGTCAAAGTCGCCGCCATTGGTTCAATTTTAATTTTGTGAGACAACAACTTGTTTTAATTTTAACCTCCCTCCAGTAAAACCCTATAGCTCGTTTCTGCAATTGCAGCCTCTGTTCAGCAAAAGTTTTACATCATTTTAGATACCCTTTTTACGCAATAAAAACTTACCTCTAAGTTCAGAATATGTTCAACAAGAAGAGCTTCGTTTTGGGTGTTATTATCTCGACAAAGCAATTTAAGCTATTTTCACATAATCCCTTGATTTAATTCTAATTTCGGCCTCAAAACCATACAACTGATTCAGAAAGAAATATTAGAAACAAAATAAATAAATAAATAACTTGATTTTTAAAGCAGTTAAGTCGAACTCTGCAATTTAATTTATATTTCTCAGCGAAATCATTAATTCTGAATCCAGTTCTGTCCTCGCAACGTGTTAAGCCTCTGTCCACCTTGCAGAACAAGGTTTTCACTTAACTTTGAAGGGAGGAAATCATTTGAGTTGAGTTGTAAACAAAGATCCTTTCGGAAATAACTAGAAAATGGAAATGAACAACAAAACCCACCATTTTGAATAAAACGCGCAACATTATACAAACTAAAGCCCTGCAAACCTTGGATGTCACAGCTCAAACGAAACCAACGACTTACATGTCCAAGTTACTGCAACTATAAAGATCTTTCAACGAAACTAGAGAGCAAAACACATGCAGCTGTATTCGCCAAATCTTTAACGAATTGGAAAATAAAACTTTTAAGAATTGGGAAATTACCAGTTCAACGCCAGATTAAATGATTCAAGAGCCTCCAGAGAGCGCAGCAGTCTTAGTGTTGATAAGAAGTGGATCAAAGTGAGTTCTGCCGCGACAAATATCCATCCATCTAGCGCTCCAGTGGCTTCTGCGGTACGAGGGTTTGAAATGACTGATATGACTATTCTCTTCAATTTGTCATTTCACGGATTCCCGCCAAGTAACACCGTTAGAATTGACGGCTTATTTGATGGATAAAGTTATGGCCTGACGGACACCGTTAAGCCATGCCATGAATGACGCAATTTTAGCGCGAGCGGGAAAATCTGTCGATAAGGATCGCAAGTATGCTTTTAAGATCCAAGCACCGAGGCATTGGGCGGTCCTTGGCCGGGTTGGAATTTCAAAAGGAATCAGTAGGGTAAATTCAATAGTTTTGATAACTATATTAGCTATGTTTTTTTGTTTTTTTAATAAAATAACAATTAGTAGATTTGTAGATTTATAAATGAAATTGTTTTCTACAAAAATTTAGGGACACAATTTCAGATAATATTGTGATTTTTTTTGTTATTTAAAATATATTTTCAATGCATAAATGGTTAAGTACTTAAAAAAATTTGGAGGAATTATACTCATTAAACAATTTAAACTTATGTTCTTAAAAATTTATTCTAAATTTTGGTTAAAATTAACTAAAAAAATCATTTAGTCTACTTGTGCTTATTATCTATTTAAAGATTTTTAACAAAAAGATAATAATGGTTATGATTATTTCTTTAGCTTCAACAAAATTTAAATAATGTTTTGATGGGCAATGTTACATGAAAGATGTAATATATTTTTTTTTAAAACACATCATCTTATGGGAAAACAAAATTTGAACAATGTTTTAATAATGGTCCACATTGTCACTAAAATAGTAGAATTCAGTGACCACAACACTCAAATAGTATCTTGATAACTCCATCTTACATGATGGAAGTGCAAGAGGAGTCGTCATAAACTTTAAGGGAAACCAAGAATCAATTTTTTTTAGATGTTGGGATCACCACAAACAACGAAGTTAAAATGCTAGCCATGTCTTTTTGCTTCTTTGATCCTCAGGGAATTATGTGGAAATGATGGTGGGGGATTCTATGATCATTCTAGACACAATTATAAATGAATCCATCCCTAAAAGGTCTATCTTCATCGGTATAGTATGTCAAATCCTTCAAAAAGTGTGCGGCTTCGATGAGTTATAATTTTACCATGTCTTGAGGCATCAAAATGCTCCTACAAACAAGCAAGCTAACTTGGGTTCAACATTCCATTTGGGATTGTTAGGATCTTATAAATTATAGGATCTCAAAGAGATTGAGTATTTAAAAAATAAATAAGAAAATAAGAACCTCATAAAAGTAAAAATAGGAAATAATATTGAAAGTACTGCAAGTCTAAGTGCTACTACTAATAAGTTAGATCTTTTATTCCATTTTCAAATAAAGGTGTGTGCAAATTGTTTTGAATGCCATAATGACTAAAATTATGTTCAGGTCATACAGTTTAATCATGATTGAACACATTTAAATTTTTGTTAAATAGGTTAGTGAATGAAGATTTACCAAACAATTTAATCTTGGTAAATCAGTTGCTAGGTAGAAATAAAATTGATTCAATAGTTTAATCTGAATCAATGGCAAGATAAGTGATAGGATAAGGTAGATTTTCATAAAGAAAAATGATTTGGGTCTGCTAGTTTAAATGCACCCTACAAAACAAGAAGAGAAAATGTTAGCTTAGAAAAAGAATTGAAATGCAAAAGGGCAGGTAGAAGCACTATGGTGGTTAGAGGAAAAGCATCGAAGTTTTATTCTAAGATGAATTTCAAATACATTTCATGTGCAGAGGAAAGGCAAAAAGATTGAAGTTTTACTCTAAAGTCGGATATACCAAATAATATTTTATATATTATCCCCTATCCCTAAAGTTTTAATACCCCAAAATCACCCCTCCGCTCATATTTCATCCACTCCCCTACCCCACCATACATTCCAATCATTACCCCACTATGCATTAAATTCATTTCTCCCGGCCCCATCGAGCGCCTCATCACGTCACATTAACACCTCGCCACTTCTCCCCTCATCTGCGCCCACCTCCCAACATCCAAAGTCCCATAATGTGTTTCAGCCCCCACCCTCACCATCTGAACTTTACCGTCAGAGGGGGTCCACCGCTACGTGTCAACACCATATGATTTCGCACCCCCCTCGGCCGAAACCATTAACCACCTCCCCCCCCTGAAAAGTGGTTTTTTCGCCTCCCGATACCACAGCTCTATCTGTTGCGCTCCCGCCACTCCCCCTTCGACGCGTCATCTGCCTCTTGATCCCGCCAATCACATCCGCTCCCTCAAAAATTAATCTATTAGGCAATCAATTCGCTTAACCGTTAATTCAACAGACCCTCGCCACCATCAATGGGAAAACCATAATGTTATATAGTCCTTCCTTTCACTCATTCACCAGTTACTGATTTTCACACTGCCATTGTCATTATCATGTTACATGCTTGCTAGACCGAACTCCAACAATTTCACTCGGCCGGGGACATTGCCCGCTCACTCAATTTCAGGCCATTACCTCTGTTTTTGTCTGCAAATCCCAAGTCCTCTCTGTGTACTATAAGCCTGTAATCCAGATTTCACCACTGTCCTTAGCTTTATCCAATCATGCCTCCAAAAGACAAGGGCCCAAAGGAACCTGTGAGTTCTCTGATCCACTCTCCCATTGATTTTCACCACATCCCTTTGGTAGACAAAGACTATAAGATCATGAAACTCTCTGTGAATTTGAGCTTTTTGAGATGTATTGCTGGCTCGAGGACAAATATATAGATAAATCTAATGATATTCAACTGTGGGAATCCAATTTGCCCCACTATATTTTTCCCCGTACCCACAGCACCCCATAATTTGTTAGGAAGTGTCATGCTTGCTATGTGCCTAGCCAAAGAGCTATTATTGCACCCACTGGAGAAATTTGATTCACCATCACTCCCCAAGCTATAGACCAAATGATGCAAGCTCCTACATCAGAGAATGCCACCCCTTTTTCCCATGAAGCACTTGTTGAATTGTATCAGAAACTAGACTTTGCTAAAAGAGCCAAAACCCTTGAGATTTTCTTGACTGAAGATGCCCCATTACCTAAGAAAAATCCCCCCTATCCATCCTCTATTTTCCTTGAGAGAGCCAAGCAAATCATCACAGTCATCTCCTACCTCCTTGGCTATTCCTCAGATCATTAGGTATACAAGGCAATTATAGTATTTCTTTCCATTTTCTCTCCAGATTCCAAGCCTTCCATCTTGTTTAACTTTAGCCAATTTCTTGCAGATTCTATCCATGAGCAATTTATCAAATTCCAGATTGAGGAAGTATTTAAATATACTTGTGTGTTAGTATATATGTTTCTATATTTTCAAGGAGACAACATCAAGCTTGCCTTGAAAACGCTGGATGAAGAAGGAAACCAGCAGTTAGTCATCTTTTGGACTACGCTGGTGATGAAGGAACAAAAGGAATACTCATACAAACAGTTCATAGAGATGTTTGTACATCCAGCACTCAGTCTCCTAAGCAGCAGTTCAAAGTGAAGGATCAGTGAAGAAATTAGGAAAGTTTTGCAACTACCAGACCAAGTCCAAACAAGGGATTGGTACCTCTATCAGAATTATACAAAACTGAGGATATTTGGGTGTGAGCTTGCCCCTTATAAGCTGCCAAAATTCCTCCCAATGAGGATTTTTTCTCTAGAATACATCAGGCAAATGCTTAATATGGATGAGATCCACTTTGTAGTTGCCAAGAAGAAGTCCCAATTCAAAATCAGCACACAAATAGGGTCTTTCATTTGCAACAGCAAGGCAGCAGGGGAAGAAGCAGATAAGCTACTGAAAGAGATGCAGTTCGGCCTTAGTTTCACCTGGTCATATGATCCATTAGGAGTCATCTCTAAGTTAAGGGTAGAGAATAAATCTACTGCTTATTTCCACACAGCCAAACCAGAGAAATAAAAGTATAAAAACTAGCTATAATGGACTAAGAACACCCTACAAGATGCAGAGGAGCTGTTGGTGTCATCCTCCACAGTACAGACTCTTATCACACAGGAGAAAACAACAAAGAGAAGCACAGAAGAAGAGTCACCTTCAGGGACTGAGATTTTCAGTGAAGACTTCAAAATCATGTATGAGAAGAAAGTCAAGCTCAGTTCCAAACTAAGCCTCAACAAGGATTCAGAGCAAGAGAATATTATCACCACCAAAGAACCACTTTCCTCATTGGTAGGTAATCACACTACACTTTCTCCCACTACCTCCACAGCTTCACAAGATCAGCAGTATGTTATGCAGACCAGCACATCTACTACAGGGGAGACAAAAAATGTATATTTGATATTTTTAAGGAGATTAAAGTGAGGAATGAGTCCTTGAATATCAACACCTACAATCAGTTCTAGAAGCACACTTCTAGTTCTCAAAATAGGTTGTTGTCAACCTTTGATTCATAGAAAGGTAAAGTGCAGATGGCATTCCTCCAAGCACAGGTTCCCCAGCCCAAGGCAGCATCAGTCTACAAGAAGACAGTATTTGAATTTGATGTGAAAGACATACATCCCATTGACCAAATGGAGATGCACAAGTAGACTGGGAAAATGATTTTTTCCACAGTCACTAGCACTGCTATGGGTTTGTCTAAATTGCAGGTTACATTTGTAACAACCTCCAGGGTAAATGTGCATATAAACAACATAATAGGAACAAAAATACAATAAACATATCAGCCATTAAAATCCATATATACATCAGTGCATTTGCACATGAAAATCAAGGGAATGAATTTTTTTCATTAATAAATGCAATGACCAACCTAAGATGGGACTACCACGTTCCACCTGACCATAGATTGGATGAGCCAAGTCTCTCTTCAGCTAATCACCCTCGTGCCACATTCCAAGCATGAATGTGGGATCTCATAGAGCACATCAATCAAAACTCATCCAGGGATTCCAGTGGCCACCCACCTCAACCCATCAAATAGTGATTCCACCTCACGATCAAACATCACCAAAAACCATCATCAGATTGGTCTCCATCCAAGCCTTCTAGGGCTTCCAGAGTGTTTGTCCAACCAAGGCTTCCAGAACTAGTAACTCAACCCACATCTTATACAGGGCTTCCAGAGCGTTTGTTCAACCAAGGCTTCCAGGACTAGTAACTCAACCCGCCAAGGGCTTCCAAAGCGTTTGTCCAACTAGGGCTTCTAGGACTACTAACTCAACCCAAGTTGTTATAGGGCTTCCAGAGCGTTTGTTCAACCGGGGCTTCCAGGACTAGTAACTCAACCCAAGCTATGGAAAAATGAGAACCAACCAAAACAAAGCAATGAAAGTAAACCCACAATCACCATGGCTATCCAGAAAATGGAAAGGCCAGGCAATCCATTGTCGATCTAGGCAATCCTCCATGACAATGATAGATCACAACCAAGAAACCACATGCATGTGCCATGCATGCCAAAACTAGTGAATAAATAATACATGCAACTCAATACCTGCAAGAAAATCTGATGTAGTTGTTGATGTCGATGCCTTCTTGTGATTTCTTGCTCTTCCTTTGCCTTCTTGCTCCAAGAATCCAAGTATGCCACACCCTCCAAGAGTGCTCTAAGAAAACTCTAAGTAACCAAGAGTATGAGAGAGAGAGAGAGAATAATGAGAGAGCTCCAAAATTGAACTAACCAAGTCTTTCCCACTGATCCTCATAAGCCTTTTTATTAATGAGGCTTCTACTTTCTTCATTTTCCATTATTTTCCTGCAATTTCCTCCTCACATGCAAAATGTGACCTTTCACCTTCCTTTTCTCCTAATTTCCATTATTTTCATAAATAAATGTGCCAAAATACCTTTTTGCCTCTTTAATGCCTTAGTCATTGCCTTTGCCAATTTCCTTAATCATAAACACCCAAATGAACACCCACTAGGATGTCTTGCCCACCATTCAACTTGGAATACATGTCCTAGTCATCCATGGTTATTGTTTTTAACATTTATTACATGGATTTTTCACCAAGGCTATTACGGAACCCTCCCCCTTGGGGGAACACCGTCCTCGGTGTTCAATCACACATATGCCTCAACAACCTGCTGAGAGAAGACATACTGCTCATGGAGCTTTATAACCCAACTCGATGCAGTATTTACAATGAAAGATATGCTCAAGACATAACATCATGAAAACATGACAACATACCGCATAGTGGAGCTTTATAACACAACTCATTACAGTATTTACAATGATCATCCTGCTTAAGAAAACTCATATGACATCATAACATCATGATAACATAACCACATGATAGCATAATAGCATAACACCCATACCACGTAGTGGAGCTTTATAACACAACTTGTTATGGTATTTACATCCATACACGAGTGTACATATAACAACATCATCAAAATATATATACCAAAACATATGCCAAATCATATACCAAACATATACTAACATCATATAGCGTATATCAAAACATCATAAGGCATATATCAAAACATCATAAGGCATATATCAAAACATCATATAGTATGTATCAACCAACATAAAGCATGTATCAAATCATCATAAAGCATACGTCAACCATCATAAAGCATATATCAATCACCATAAAGCATATACTAAACCAACATAAATCAAATACTAAACCATCATAAAGCAATTACCAAGCAACCACCAAACCACCATATCAAGCTGCTAATTCTTGTAGTTGATTTCAACTACCCAATCAGGCATGTTCATGATTCCTGTACCACGCACATAGCTTCCATCAGTTTTTAAAATAAATTCACATCATACCTCATTGGTATCTCATCAATAAGGTACACTTGGAATCCTGTTTGCTTCTTGTCACAAGAAGTCAAACTAGCATCTTTGACCAAATCAACATGTATAAAAATATCACATTAGGTTATCTCAAAACATAACCATCAAAATCACAAATGACATGTAACCATCATAAATCAAAATCATAGATCACATGTAATCATCATAGACCACGATCATAAATCACATGCATACTAAAACCAAAATACAATACTGATACTTATCCTTTCATCAATCCTTAGCTTCTACCTTCGTCTTTATTCCGTACGCACTCTAGATTAGTTGCTACACCTGATAAACACCCATTGCCTTCTCCTCAACCATGTGCATAGACACATAGTGTGCAACACACACATACAACCACACGACATACCACACCATGCAATACACGAATCTACACCTGACATACAACACATACACCTACACCCAGTATATCCAATACAATGCATCCATCTATACCCGATGTGCAATACCACCCAATACATGTACCTACACAAAGCACAACACAACGAGTACACACGCTGCAATGCCACAACTACATGATGCACATACATAATACCGTATGCCCATAACACAACATGGGTGACATGCACACAATACCACATGTACACTAGTCCCATATGTACAACATATACACAGTACCACCCATACACCGCATCACCTGCACAATGTGTGCACAACATCACATGTACATGGCGCCACATGCACAACGTGTACACAACACCACATGTACACTACACCACTACACAATGTGTACATAATACCACATGTACACAGTACCACACGCACGACATGTACGCGACACCACATGTACACAACGCCACATGCACGACATGTACATAGCACCACATGCACACAACACCACTTGTACAATATATACACAACACCACACACACACAACACCACTTGTATAATCATGCACACCACACCATATTTACATACCACCACACACACACAAAACCGCTTGTACATAGCACTGTATATCCAACACATACATAGCATCATCTATACACATCACTACATATCCAACATGCGCATAGCACCATATACACACAGTGCAATATGTACATAGCACCATATATCCAACATGTACATAGCACCATCTATACCCAGCATTGAATATGAAACATTCATACAACACTATTTGTATGAACACCTGGTACATAACATCACATAAAATAACATGTACACACACTATATATGCACAACACCACATGCACACAACATCACAGATGCAACATGTACAAAATATACAACATATGCATAACAATAGTAACACACATCCAAAACCACACTGTCCTTACTAAGAAAACTTACTTCTGGTATCTCATCCATGCTTATCCTAGCATGCCGCATACCACATTGCTTTCACTTTGTTGATGTATCGTTCAACATTACCTGTTATAACATAGACATGGGCATAATACAAGTATACAATATCAAATCATATCCACATGATATTGACCTCGTATATTTGTCGTGACTATTCTTCCCAATTGATTCCTCGTAAGACTAGGAACCTCTTCATGTTTTTCTCCTACATAAGCAATCATTCCTCCATAAGAATGATCCCCGACAACTCTATTAGATAGTAACATAGATACATGGATACATACATACATATATAAACGTTAGCATAAAACAATCATGATCTTGTCAGACAACGACATATATACATACATGTATACATTTATATAAACTTCAACATAATCATGATCATAAAATAATTAGCAAATAACATAAGGTCTAGGTTAAGAGAACTTCCTTATTTATGCACAAGCATTGAGAGAAATAGTTCCCAACATATCCAAAGCATATGACACCGCTAATCTATTTACTTTACCTTTTCTGGTTACATTTCTTATGTCTACACTGCTACTATCCATTTAGCACAATGGAACCAACCAGTCCAACCAATTGTCATAGTCTTACCTTCTGCTGCGCTTACTCATGCACAGAGCTTCATCTGGGTCTTATATCATCGGTTGGGTACCACAAATCTCTCCTGATTTCCATCAACTTTCCTCTTTCCAAACCAATTCCCAAGACTCAAAACATAAAAAGGAAAGACAAGAAACAAACAAGAAGAAGACCATAAAAACCAATAATAGCATGACTTCGAAAAAAAGTGGTATTGCCATACATTAGACATAAACAAAGCCGCAAATCAAGCTCAACAATTCATAAAAGACCAAAAGCACGAGACTAAAAACAAACACCATGAATCAATCCCCATGATTCCCAGGGAAAGCTCAACCTGAGCCATCTTCAAGATTTCATGGCAACCTATCTTGCCATGCAACTCCCTGCATCATGCTCACACATGTCAACCACATGTTCCAAATATAAAGATAGTCATATTTATCAATTTGAAATCAACTTTAACAAACAATCATGTCATAATCCATAATCATTAGACATAATGCTACAATTATCAACTACATTTAAGTACATATCAACTGTCTCAACACATACATGTTAGTACAATCATCTTAAAACAAGATCATTGAACACATACTCATATTAAGCAATTCATCAATCATTCAACCACTTGCAAACATACCATGTTAAATAAATCAACTAGGCACCAAACACTCAAACACCAAATAGACATCATAATCAAACAACCAAGCACCAAATATACAACATAAGTAAACTCATACCTTAATGTATATCAGGGGAGGTTATATTGTCTACACAATAAACCCAAGTTAGCATGATACAACTTCATAACATATCAACTCAAACATAAATCATGATATCCCTAATAGTAACTAACTAACATGTCCACGTCATACGCTCATACACATTTTTCGTTCATGCATAACAACCACATATGTATGATCAGAGTAAATTAGTATGACACCATATCACAAATATGTCATCTCATACCTAAGTATTGCAACCATAACCATCTGCATGGGTCAAACTAGGTTAACGCAATACATATAACATAAAGATCTTCAATGCAATGAACATAACCATCACACATATGATGAATCCAAATTACGTCATCAAGATCTCAATGAAATAACTCTAATCATCAAGTTAATAGCATATAACAACAATAAGTTATATATCATGCTCATCAAAAACATAAAACTGAATCGTCAAGTTAATTGTCATATAAGAATCAACAAGTTAACCTATAACATACTCATCAACAACACATAGCATAATCATCGGGTTATCTAATATAAAACAACAATAGCAATGCATACAACTACAAGTTACTATCGTTCTTGACTATTTGACACATGTGCATATAACCACACTAATCATTTAACATCATGTAACCATAACATCAAATACATGTCCATAAACCTAATGTATATAACCCTAATGCGTATAATAATCCTTAACTTACATACGTGCATGCCAAACATACACTACATGTATGGCAATCTCCTCTTACCCCAAAGTCCAATGTTGCAACCTCATTATGATAATCTGCATCTCTTGCTCTATCTCAACCAACACATTAGCATCATAACAACCAATAGCATCATGATGACCTAAATTGCATACCATGACTTCACAAGGTATGTTTGACCTACTATTCATGCATACTATAACCAAGACCATACATGCATAACAACTGTATATAGACATATAACAAATGAGTACCAAACCATATACACATCATTCCAACTAGAGTCCATTCATCAATGCATGGCCATATAAACTACACAAACCATGACCTCATGCATGACAACAACCTTTACTCCATTGTACACATTGCCACATGCAACCAACAATATGCATAAGAAATGCCAAACCAACTACCAATACGCATAACCGCATGTAGTCGAACATAAGCGATCAATTCTTGTAATCAACCTACAAGACTAATACATGTAATCAAAATATTAAAAAATGTAACCTAACATACAAGGATGTAAGTAGGTATCATCAAATCAACATGTAAGCGACATATAATTCATACACAGTCAGTCACATGTTCCAAAAATCAAGACATCGTGTCTGTTAAATTGAAATCAACATTCACAAATACTAACAAGATATAAGCATACCCCCTTACTATCCAGGGTCCACACTAAGGTAGGAGGAAGCTAATATAATGGTCCGGTCTCCAATGTCCAATTATGGAAATGGGATCTCCAAATCTCTACTAAATTTAACCACACTTGAAAAGAATTGATTTTTATTTCTCATACATTTGTATGAGATTAATTCAAAACATTACACTTATTCCACTTGTAACATAATAACTAAGAACATGCCACTTTTCCAATCCCTTACATGCAACTTTTCAAATTCTTTGCATGCAGCCTTTCAAATTCCCTACATACAACTCTCCAAATTCTTTGCATGCAAATAGGCATAGATAAGCTACATACATATTATCATACTACAATATTATCCCATCCAAAAAAATAACATTTTTTTTTCAAACAATTACCATACTTTTACATTTTCTTCAAACAACTACTATACTATTACATTTTCATGTAAACATTTATTCAAACACTTTACGTGCAAACTAATATAGAAAACTATTTGCATACAAGTAAGAATATATCAACTATAGAAATACTATTACATGTCAATGTTATCCCCAACCACAAACAACATACTCATTGGGGCATTTTATCAAACAATTTGTATGCAATTAATCATTGAACCATTTAAGCATTTCATCAAACACTTTGCATGCAACCTAATATAGCGAATGATTCAATGCATATATCCTAAACTGTAGCAGTACAAGTTATGGAAACTGAACCATATGATTAGTGGTATTTTCCCTCACTATGGTTCAAGTTTCAACTTCTGATATTTCATAGATGAGAAGTTATAACAAAAATACCAACACAATCCTATTTGGTGCATAATTCTAGGAGTATCCAGAAATCTCGATTTACACTGGTCATATCTCCTAAAATATAGCAAATATATCTCTGAAATTGTTTTCACAATATAAGTGGGATTTCCTCTCATTGTGGAAAAATCTTTAGCTCCTGAGAGTGCCCGGAATAAAGGTTATAACAAAAATGTCAATGTGACCTGTTTGAGACCTGATTTTAGGAGCACTTAGAAGGCTCGACTCCCTCTGCTCATATCTCCTAAAATATTACGACCCAATATTTGAAATTTCTACCACATACTCATTGGTATTTGCCCTCAATGTGGACGATTTTTCAGCTTCTGAAAGCCTACAAAAGAAAATTTATTGCATAAATGCCAACGTGACCTGTTTAAAGGTGCATTCAGGAAGGTCATCTTCCTTAGATCATAATTCCTAAAGTATTGTGAACCAATATCTGAAATTTTTACCACATTATCAATGGGATTACCTTCAATATGCACAAATTTTCGAGTTCTAATATTCCACAGAAGAAAAGTTATAAGAGATATGACAGAAAGGCCTAAAATTTAACCTTTGTTCTTCATTTTACCTATGATAAAGCCCATCCAGTCCAAGTGTTTGAACCATGCTTTGATACCACTCTATAACAACCTTCAGATTAAATGTGCATATAAACAACATAGAACATAAATACAATAAACATATCAGCCATCAAAATCCATATATACATCAGTACATTTGCACATGAAAATCAAGGGAATGAATCTTTTTCATTAATAAATGAATGAACCAACCAAAGATGGGACTACCACGTTCCACCCGACCATAGATTGGCTGAGCTAAGTCTCTCTTCAGCCAATCACCCCCATGCCATATTCAAAGCATGAATGTGGGATCTCATAGAACACATCAATCAAAACTCATCCAGGGCTTCCAGAGGCCACCCACCTCAACCCATCAAACAATGATTCCACCTCACGGTGGACATCACCAAAAACCATCATAAGATTGGTCTCAATCCAAGACTTCCAGGGCTTCTAGGGCATTTTTCC
Organism: Pinus taeda; assembly: GCA_000404065.3. NCBI lineage: Eukaryota > Viridiplantae > Streptophyta > Pinopsida > Pinales > Pinaceae > Pinus > Pinus taeda. The sequence goes on from APFE031289142.1 coordinate 52,779, forward strand.
AACCAAGGCTTCCAGAACTAGTAACTCAACCCACAACTTATACAGGGGTTCTAGAGCGTTTGTCCAACCAAGGCTTCCGAGACTAGTAACTCAACCCACCAAGGGCTTCCAGAGCGTTTGTTCAACAAGGGCTTCCAGGACTAGTAACTCAACCCAAGCTATGGAAAATGAGAACTAACCAAAACAAAGCTGTTGACACCTAATCCTTGTGATTGGGTGAATTATTGTAAATAAATAAATGAGAAATGTGAACAGTCATCGGGAGATGAACTAAACAGACTCTCCCGTATGTATATAACAGACCTACTTGATTGAATGAAAAATATGAATCAATTTCTATTGTGTGGAGTTACTGCCTGGCCTGACATGGTATCAGAGCCAGCCCTTTTTTAGTTGTTGTGTCCCTTGTAACTCCATGTCTGCTCTCCATACAACTAAGCAGCTCCTCCATAAAATTAGCTGCTCCTGACATGGTAGCTGCCCCACTGTTCATACTGCCCTCCACTATCCAGCGCTGTCCATCTTGTCTGACTGTCCAAACATTTCAAAAAAAAAAGGGTGTTGTCCTAACTTGCGCCTGCCGCCTCCATTGCATGAATTGATTCCCTATCCTCCATTGGAGCAGTGTTAGCCTTAGGTCCTGCACTGGAGTGTCAGGACCGTTTTTCTTTGGAATTGAGAGCTGTGAACTCGATGTGAACCGAGAAGACTATCCTGTCGGTGTTTGCTGGTAGCCTGGACGCTGTCACATGAATTGCTTCATCTAATTATTCTGTCCTCCATTACATACTATGATTGTGCAGATCCCCAGCATCTCTCGCTCGCGGCTAGATCTTCCTTTATCTGTTGAGGAGGGAGTCCCAAGTTCTGTTCGATTTCATGGTAACATTTTATAAAATTGCTCATATATTTATTTAATACGAGCTTATGAAATTATGAGTAATTAGCCAAAGAATATATTAGCCGCCATTAATACGTTGCGAAGAAAAAAAAATCGACACAGGGTTGGATAGAAGGCTGAAAGCGTGGACGCCAGAAAGCAAGAGGAGGTAATTCACGCGAAAGTATGTCTTGTTCTTGCGGACCCTGGTGACTGCTTCTGCCATGGACGCGGGCTTCTGCCAGGAAAATCCTCTGTGATCCTTCATAATCGAGCATTATTTGAATGTTGTCCCGACGTGCAACACAGTACATGAAGATGAAAATCCACTATTGGCACCGCCCGGATGGGTACTTTTGAATGGTGGTAAAATTTAAAACAGTATATGCGTTGATTAATCTGTTGCCTTTAAAAAATAGTGTAACCCGCTACGTTGATTAATCTAAAATGTCACGTGAGGAAGAAGGATATTCGAAAGTTTTTTTGGATGGTATATATATGTGAGTGAGAGAGCCACTGTTGAAGGCTGTGGCGTCGTCTATGGAGTAGTGCATTTGATGTGCATTTTGTTTAGGGTAACGAAGTGAGCTTTATTTCAAGATTTTGCTTATCTAAACACAACAACAACAACAACAACAACAACAAAACCATATTTTGTTGTGTTTGACATAATATCATTATCGCTGGCATATACTCTGAAGTTCTTGTGGTATATACTTGAAGATTTTTTACATGTAAAATGTGTACTCTTAACTCTGTTTAACACATGAAATTGTATTGAGCCCCTTCTTTTTTTGGTACGATGACTGCATGGTATTACCGTCCATATTGGTATATAAGGAAGAGATTTGAAATCTTTTGAGAATGCCTTTTTTAGTACAATTTTACAGTATATTGGCAGAAGTATTTTTCTATCGGCAGAAGTATTTTTTTTACATAATGCATTCGATCATATCCATGGTGGGAATAGTTCTCATTGGCAAGGAGAACTATCCTGAATGGTCCCGGATGATAAAACACACCCTCATTTTCAATGAGTTGTGGAAAGGAGTGTGTATTGGAGAAGGAGACAATGACCCAGTACAACCTACCTCAGACAAAGAGCTCGTCATTTGGGAAAACAAGAACAGCAAAGCTTATGCATTAATCACAACATCTGTAAATGAAGAGGTGAGTCGCCATATTTCCTCATATTCAACTGCCTTTGAAGCCTTACAAAAGCTGAAAGAACTCTATGACTCACATTCTACACTTGAAGTTGTCCAACTCATGATTAAACTCTTCACTCTTGAATTGCAAAATAATGATCCTCTTGCTCTTGCATCTGAAGTAAAGTCTATAATGCATGATATCAAATCCACTAAGGTTGAATTGGATATTCCTCTTATCGCTTTTCTCAAGGCACTTTATCCTACTTACTCCAATTATCTTGAGTCATTGCAAGCAAATGGAAATCTCAAAGATATAACCTTTGACACTCTTGTGAAAAAGTTTGTTAAAAGAGAGAAAGCTTTTGGAAAGAAGACAGCCCCTGAATCTTCTGAAGAGGTTGTGTGCCCTCATAAAGAAAAGCATCCTGCTCAAGATTCTACAAGAGGAAGAGGTCGTCGAAGAGGAAGAGGAAGATATTTCAGAGGCAGGGGGGGCAGACATTCTCAAGGAGAAAAGGCAGATTTGCACTGCATTCGCTGCAAAAGAAATGGATCACATGATGCCTCTACATGCAAGCTACCATAGGACAAAATTGAGCAGAAAAGAAACCAACAGAAAGGTAAAAATGATGATACAGACAAAGGTAAAGCACCTGAATCCACTCACTATGTTGAGGCACAATGTAA